>KV419438.1:0-60570 GCA_001630475.1 Sistotremastrum niveocremeum HHB9708
ATTGTCTCGGCATGAAAATCGTAATGTGTACTTAAACTATCCAATGCAAAACCCCGGGGTTTCCCGGCCCCGGAAACTGATCTGTCGACGCAGTGGATGCAGCTTTCTTCTTCTTTGGCCTTGTCGTCTTAGCTTTGGGTGCTGATTTTGCCCTCGAGGAGCTACCAGCGTTGGCAAGGGGGTAGCGGTCCGTTAACTCCGGATACCATGTCGTATTTTCCCTGGCTGGCCCCTCTATGAACCCTCCCTCCCTCTTTCTCCGCCGTTAACCCCGAGATCTCTACCATATTAGGTATATCCGACAGCCGAAATATCAACTCCGCTTGGCAGATCGCCCTGAGGCGCGCTGTGACCGTGACGTCACAAAATGACCGTGATCACGGCGAAGAGTGTCGAGACGCGGTTCGAGGGGTCGTAGAGCATGAAGTCGAGAGCAATGCACGAAATATATCAAGAAGTCTTGTGTGGTGATTCGATGAGGTGTAGACAAAAATATAAGCTGTACCAAGAGTATCATTCTGGCTGCACAAGCCCCAATGAACTCTTGACATATACGTAGGGCTCGGATCGAGCATTACAGTGAGTTCGATAAGGTGAAATTTGTTGAGCATGAGTGAGGGCGCGAGGGACGGACGACGAGGATGGATGGACAGATGATGCATGCCAGTGAGACAAGCAGTGAGAGGGTTGCGTGCTTGATCTCGCTGACTAAGAGTTCTATATTAGGCACGGCATGTCGCGTCGCTCTCAGAAGATCGTAAAAGGCTCATCGAGTCAACTTCATAGTCAAAACGCGTCTGTCAAGCCTGTTGCAGGGCCACGGCAGCCTCGGCTAAGGCATGTCGGATTTTCCTTGGACGGCCTCATGCTGACCCTCCCTCCCTATACCCGGTGTCCGGAGTTAACGGACCGCTACCCCCTTGAGCGTTGGTATGAGCGCTTCTGATAAACTCGCCTTGACGGAGATGACGGGTCGGGCAATGGCGGGCATCAGCGGTGTGCGTTCCCCCACAGTTCTGGCATTGGACAGGAAGATGTTGACAGCCAAGGCGGTTTGTTGGTGGGGGGCATGAGGGGCAACAGTGATCGTCGGCGGTGTGGGCTTGAGCACAAATCCGGCAGGCAACTTGTGCCTTGCATTTGTGAGTGCGGTGGTCAAAACTCCAGCACTTGCCGCATTGTCGGAGGGAAGGGGTGTCCACATAACGTGCAACTTTGCAGAATCGGCCAAACGCGAATAACCCTCGACGATGTCGAAGGAGGTCATCAGCATCAGACTCGTTCAAAGCTTGAGGACAAGCGCACATTCGGTATTGCTCTCGAGAAGGTCGGGGTTTAGAAATTGTTTCCGGTTTATCTATTAGAAGTCATGGACACCGGGTTTCATAGCGAATTTCGAGAGGAGTTGGGCTACTGTATGGAACGAGAGATTAAGACAATGACGGCTATTGATTTGTATTATTTCGATTCGATTCGTATCCTTTAACATCCTACAACCGGTATGTAAAGATATAAACTGATGACCAACGCGATAGATATATAAATGGATAGGAAGAAGAGGACGCGATGGCCGTCTTAGTGTCGATGTGGACAGGATTTACGGTATAGAAGACGCGGGCTGTGTCTGAGACACGAGAAAGTGAGAGCGGGAGTGCCAGTGATCCTGCAGAGGTCGACGGTGATGAGAGATAGCACACTGATGGAAGCACTAGTACTCACCAACGAAGATGGCAGCCACATCCACGCCGCGAGCGACAAGCACAACGAAACCAGTTTTTTCTCTTACCTGGAGATTCTTGAGGCCTTGAAGAAACTCCCTGAGGCCACCGCCGACCCCACCACGAGCAACCCAGCGCTCCTACAAACTGGACCCCCACGCAGCGCACGCAACGCCACGTGAGGCTGGTGATCACTCGATCGGCGTCCAGTAGGAGCCATAGCTTGGTCCCTCAAGCTATAGCGGGCGCGCACAGGACAGCGGATGCTATCCTGTGTGGGGGGTGAGGACCGAGGTACCTACAGGCTTCCAGGGCGGAGGCTTCACACCTGGGTACATGGTTGTTGGGAAGAGAAGAGTTTCGGGTAGGTCCGTTGGATCAGTGGATTTGGGAGAGGAGGAAGGCCAAAGAGGTGCAAACAAGGATACACACTCCGACACACCCGTATAAGGAAACTCCGCTCAAGGGCGAATAAGGGGAGAGCCTCTAAGCACAGCCTCTGCTCTCAATGTCAGAACGAACAGACACTCGAAAGACATCAGAATTAGATTATACTGTTAGAGTGCTAGAATCTCCAAGAAAGCGCCCAAAACCCCAGGAAATAGGATTCAACTCCGATATTTTTCTTGTTACAGTATTTCCAGCCAAAAAATCCGAGACAACCGTAGAGTATAGGAGCGCTAATATTACTGGTAACTTAGAACTGCCGAGTCTGTCAACTGATCCGCTTTATCTCTGGGGAATTCTTTGTGGAATTATGAGGAACAATTTTACAGTGCAAGATGACCTGAGATACTTGGTACCTATACAAAATTTCGTATGCGATGAGAAGGGCGGGACATAACATAGGAATAAATGAAGAAAGTGAAGGTGAAACAGATAACAGGTGAAAGTAGTTATCAGAAAGGCGACATGACTTATAGGGCGCCGGCTCGACAGAGCCCCGATCTTCGATGTCGCTCTAGTAAAATACGTTCATGACTTAGTTGTACCTCTCCAGAAACTCAAGATACGCAGCGGCTTCATCTTCATCTTCAACAGCTCCTAATCCTTCGGGTCCCCATCCTCCCACCCATCGATCGTCAGTGGTCCCTTCGACCTCGTATTTCTCCTCCAAGCTCACTTGAGAGAGCGTATCCGAGAGATCTTCGCCTTCTTCCGATACAGATACGAAATCCGAAGGCAACAGATATCCATTTTCGAATCGTCCCAAGATGGTCCCGCGAATTTTCTTGCGTTTGGACCCCCTAACAGTCGTTGCGTCCCCATCGTCAGCTTCAGCCTTCCGCTTTCGAGCAATCTTGGCTTCAAGGGCTTCTTCAAGAGTTAATATATTGCTAACCTAGATACAAGAACGAAATGCAAAAGAAATGTGAGAATCGCATCCTATAGCTCACGGAAGATAATTTAAAACAGAGAAAAACGAACAGGATGGGATAGGGGGATCACGAGACAGTGAACAAGGTGAACAAGATTTGATGTCCCCATAGAAGCCATGGAGCCATCATAGCCGGATATTCGTCCGTTCGACATTGGGCTTCGTCGTCGGTGAAGTGTTTCGGGATGGGACTCACGTATGTCGAGGAATCCGCCGTATCATAATTCTGGGGAATGCCAAAACGTCTTGACATCCAGAATAGGTTGACCTCCTGTATCCGAGGTGCGATGTTATCATAAGGGATGGCTTCGGATACGATGCATTCTCGGAAGTCTAAGACATGTCGCGAGTCAGGATTTTGCCTGTGACGGGTAGAATAGATGTACCTGGTGTGAAGGACCCGTAGGTCCAGTGATAGTAATTTGTGACGATGAATCTTGAGCAGCCCAGAGCGACACATTTGTCAATCACCTATCAAGGAAGGTTGAGTGACAGTCCTCGTACTAAGTCAAAGTCAAACCTTCGTCCACATAAGATCCGTGTAGGAACAGGGTTGGTCAAGTCGATTTGCGCCTTCTTTCTTTTCATCTTTGTATCGAGCGCCGTAAAAAGTTTCACCGATCTGAGCAACAACATGTTATTACGACGTCGGAATGTAAACGAGAACGGGCTTACTTTTGGGTCGGCTGTGCTTTCGATCAGCGATTCCGAGCTCAGATGGTGATGTGAGAATACGACCATGAGCGTCAAAGGGTCATCGAAGGCCTCATCGCCCTTGATTATAATAAGAACCAGCGAAAAGACGGAAATGAAGACATACACACCGTCCAATGCGCTTGGAGATAGAACAGATGAGGGCCAAGAGGATCCTTCATCTCACCAGGAAACTCAGACACCTCAGGAATCCATACACGAAATTCGTGTTGGCAAGAATTCGGGAAAACGTCACGTAGAAAGACTTGGTTGGTGGTGAAAGCCTGACGGATCTTGTCTGTTTGAACGTCTTCATTGGTAGCGTCCACAAATTCTTCAGAGGGCGAGACGAGGTAGGCAGAAAGAAGATCCTTTACGTCTCTCTTCGTCGATCCTCTGCCCGCTGGTAAGTCCAGCGGAACGTCTTCTTGGAGGACTTGACTCGTCTCATGAATGATCATGTCATGACTATGGGGAAAGAAGAACGTACATCGGTCGACTTCAAATCGTAATTCGTCCTTCGTGATTGAGGACATCATCTGAAGGGGTCTCCAGCCTGCCGGAGTGAGATTGGCCGCGCTATAAACTCGAGGGGGTGAAGGGCCACTAGCACTTGTCTCCTCGCGCAACTTTGGAGGTGGCAATGGAATGGTGTGCAGGAAATGTCGAATGGTTCCGGGTTTCAGAGGAGCCTCCTCAGCACTGATAGACCCGAACTCGAACGCTTTGGGAGTGGTAGGAGATGGCGCCACTGTACTAGGTGACAGTGGACGTTCGGGCTCTTCGACATGGCCTTGGGCTGCTGTCCCAGACAGTTCAGTGGTAGTATTCATGTCGATGATGATGGGAGGAGATGATTGAAATTGTGAAGCCCCGCAATCTCTTGTCTGTCTTTATTGTTTTCCTTGGTGTGCCACATTTTCGCAGGATTGAGACAAGGCAGTCCATTTTAGAACAAGGACAGTCCTTATCCGAGGTGGCTTGTAGTTGCTAAGAGATAATAAGGAGGCTTTATTGTTATGTAATCATTATCCCTGTTACAAAACTAGACGCCGAAACCTTCTAATGCCAGTTCTTACTCTTCGTGTTAATCAGTTGAACTTGCGCACTTGAAGTGCTTGACTGCTAATCTACTGTACTCACCCAATAGTGATGAAATCAATCCAAGCCATGTATGGATCAATCTGATGCTTCACCTGCGTCATCATCACATGTATTTGTCCTGCAGCTTGGGTACGTCCCCAACTTCATCTTCGCCGAGATTCTGCTAATACGCGCCCACGGTATTGGGCAGCTCACATATCGCCATCTGCCGTCATGATTTCTCTCCAAGCCGATAATTAAAACAAGTCAGTTTCAATTTAGTCTCAATTCACGGAGCAAATTCTCCGAGCAATCCGTCTTCGATCTGGAACTTAATCTGACTCCCTAGTCTGGCCTCGACGTTGCATCACTCTAACACGGTGTCAGAATACGGTGTCGAATACGAGTGAGCTCTTATGAACACTCCTACTATTTATCACCCCATGTTTGCTCATTGCAATACATTGACAGCGGCCCGATCATCACGGCGGTCCGCCAGCTGACCGACTAGCACGATGTCTCTGGCAACCGCCTTAACGATTGCAATGTTCTTGCTCCGTAGGCTGAACATTTGCGCTCATGAAGCCACTCCGTATATGGTCACGGGCTGTCAGCGACGTTCAGCTCTGGGTATACTTCGGAAGCCACGACAGCGCGACATCCTCGTACCTTTCGTCCTAGCGAACGCATCCCAAGCTTTGTCTTCGAGCGATGCTTCTCTGGCCGAGCCTAAAGTCTATCTCCAAGGCACGAATGCCGCTATGCTGGACCGACGTCCTTGAGATCTGTACTCCCAAGCATTTTTAGTTGACTTTCGGCGGCTTGCTCCGCACGGATAAAATCATCACATGACCATTTGTGGAACGATGAACAACGGCATCTGACTGCTGTGGTACGGCGGACCAACAATTTGTCAACCCATTCACTCGCGACCGAATGCCGTCGAAACCTTTCGCCGGAATGGCACCGTTTAAACTCGTCAGGTCGTGTTCTTTTTTCGTGGGTGCTAGGCTGACCTTCACGCGGCAGATTCTCGCCAATCATATGAAGGCCAACCTGACATTTCGACATAATCAGGAACCACATGTGGGTGCTCTCTACTACTGCTCTCCTCCGATTTCGCCCGATATTTAATTTCCTCGGAAGCAGGCGATCGACCTGCAATGGAGTTTGCGGGGCAACTTTGGATGAAGCATACCTCATCTGAAGACAGCCTGACTATGTTTGACCCCATGCCAACTTCGCAATTAACGAGTGCTATGGGCTTGAGCAAGGTATAAAATCGCGGACGATCGATCCTGCCAAGCATCCACCCCCACACAACTATTCAAATGGTGTCTTGGAACTCTCTCCTTTTCGCTTGTGTCGCTGTCCTTGGCGCGTCTGCCGTGGTCGTCGAGCGCGAATCTAAGGATCTTGCCGTCCGTGCAGGAACGCCAAGCTCGACTGGTACCAATGGTGGTTACTACTACTCTTTCTGGACCGATGGCACCGGCGATGTGACCTACACCAACGGAGCTGGTGGACAGTACTCCGTTACTTGGTCCGGCAACCAGGGTAACTTCGTCGCTGGAAAGGGCTGGAACCCTGGATCTGCCCAGTAAGATCGTTAGCTTATCTTGCTTTACGGTCGCTAATCTCACTCTCTATCTTTCAGGGCGATCTCTTTCACTGCCAACTACGCCCCCGTTGGTAACAGCTACCTCTCCGTTTACGGTTGGACCACCAACCCTCTCGTCGAGTACTACATCACCGAGAGCTTCGGTACCTACAACCCCGGCAGTGGTGCCACCCACAAGGGCACCGTCGTCTCCGATGGCTCTACCTACGACATCTACGAGAGCGTTCGTACCAACGAACCCTCCATCCAGGGAACCGCCACCTTCAACCAATACTGGTCCGTTCGTCAAAATCACCGTACCAGCGGAACCGTCACCACTTCCAACCACTTCAACGCCTGGAAGTCGCTCGGTTTGAACATGGGTACCTTTAACTACCAGATCGTCGCCACCGAAGGATATCAGAGCAGCGGTACTTCCACCGTCACCGTCGGCTCTGCTGGATCCAGCTCCAGCTCCTCCTCCTCTTCCAGCTCCGTTTCATCCGTCTCCACCTCCAAGTCTAGCTCTTCCTCCAGCGCTGCTCCCACTGGCGGTAACGTAAGTGTTCTCCGGTCCGAATCGTTCTTTGCAAACGCTAAGGAATTCACATAGTGCGCTGCTCACTGGGGTCAATGCGGTGGTATTGGCTGGACTGGCGCTACCTGCTGCGCCAGCGGATCCACTTGCCAGGCTTCTAACGCCTAGTAAGTCATGCCCCTAATCTACGACTGGACTGGTGCTAACTGATTCCTTCATCAGCTACTCGCAATGCCTGTAATTGCGCCATCCTGAGGGGCGGAAAAGCTGTACTTCTACTGTTTGCATATCGTTATACCTCTTGCATGTCATGGAATGTGATTTCTTCGCGATCGCTCGCAAATCTTGATAACTTGGGTGGCAAAGCTTTGAGTCCCTTCATCACAAGGTCGTGACTACCAAGTACGATTCCCAAAGTGTCAAGCTCGATATTTCCATGTCAAGACACTTCAGGAGGCTGCGTCATTTCGAGAAGAGTATATTGTGGGGGGCTTCCTGTAATTCAGCCGGTAAATGGCTACAAAATATCGGGGTTGAATCCTATTTCCTGGGGTTTTGGGCGCTTTCTTGGAGATTCTAGCACTATATCAGTATAAACTGATTCTGAGGTCGTCCGAGTGTCTGCCCGTTCCGACATTGAGAGCAGAGCCTGTTGTTCCGGAACATTGTTCGTGGTTCCCTCAACGCACCCCTTGAGCGGAGTTTCCTTATGAGGGTGTCTCGGAGTGTATGTCCTTGTTTGCACCTCTTTGGCCTCCCCCTTCTCCCAGTCCACTTATACTACGACCCACCCAAAACAGCTCCCGAAACCCTTCTCTTCTCTTCCCAACCATGTACCCAGAGGTGAAGCCTCCGCCCTGGAAGCCTGTAGGTACCTCGGTCCCCACTCCCCACACAAGACAGCATCCGCTGTCCTGTGCGCGCCCGCCATAGCTTGAGGGACAAGAACAAGCTGTGGTACCTACTGGACGCCCGATCGAGTGATCACCAGCTCCCACGTGGCGTTGCGTGCGCTGCGTGGGGGTCCAGTTTGTAGGAGCGCTGGGCAGCTCGTGGTGGGGTCGGCGGTGGCCTCAGGGAGTCTCTTCAAGACTTCAAGAAAAATTCAGGTAAGCTTAAACTGGTTTCGTTCGTCGCTTGCGACGTGGATGTGCCTGCCATTGTTGGTAAGTAATGGTGCTTTTCTCAGTTTGCTATTCGCTCATCAACGCCAACCGCTGCAGGCCCCCTGTCTCCCCCGCTTTCTCGTGTCTCAGACACAACCAGCCTCCATTCCAAATCGACGCTGAGACATCTCGCGTCCTCTTCTTCCTATCCGTTGTTTGATATAGCGTGTTGGTCATTAGTTTATATCTTTATATATCGGTTGCATAATGTTGAAGGATACAAATCGAATTGAAATAATACAAATCAATAGTCGTCATTGTCGTTCTCTTTCATTCCATAGAAACTCAGTCCTTGCCTAAAATCTGAGGGATAAACGCGTCTCAGCCACCGAAAGAGAGAATAGACATGAGTCGTACCTTCAGCACGTTCCCAGCAATCCCTTTAATCTTCGAACACTCCTTCAACACATTCTTTCCTCGTCTGCTTCTAATTCCTTCTTCTGCATCACCAATCTGAACCAGGTGCTCAAGTCTCCGCAGACAAAGTTCCGAACGATAGTTCATGTAGACCTTTTGATTGATCTTCCTCTGTCAAATTCGTGAATTCAAGGCCGACACCCACAGTCGATGAGAACTCACCTCCTTCGTACGAACTTTCTCTTCATACCCATGTGCACGATGGATCAGGAAGTCATCTCCCATCACCCAGAACTCCACGCCACCCTCGACGTACATCCCATAAAGACAAGCAGCTTTATTCCCTCCATACCCAACGAATCGTTCATCGCACCACGATCCAAGGGATTTCGAGAAGATGATGTAAGGTTCGTAGGAATGTTGGTAGGTTGTTACTTTGTAGAGGGTGCTCGCTGATGTCATCGTTGTATTCGAATTCTTCTTGGAGCTTTTGGAGGTGGGGAACTGAGGAGAGGGAAGCGAAAGGTATTTTTTGTAGTTCGTTGAGCCGTGCCCTGGGAGCCATGACTGATGGAACATTGTTATCTTGTCTTTCTTCACAAGATCGACAAGCGTCTGTTACAAGCACATCCGCGTCAGATCGTCCACAAACGAAGTTGAGAAGAACCACGTACAGGTTTATCGCGAGGAAATGCAGATACGTTCTTTCCTTCATCTTGATCGACGTATTCGAATGCAGGGACGACAAGTGCGACCTGACCACTCTTCACTCTCTCCATAATCCCCCCATCAGCCTTTGTCTTGCCCTTATTCGACTTGGAAGCCTGAGCGAGTAATTTCGTTCGGAAATCGGTGCAAACGACAAAATCGACGTCGAGCATCATGACGAGTTCGGTTCTTGCATAATATCGAGCGACGTTCCTCCACATGTTGAACTGTCGTTCCTGTGAGTCGATTACAAGATGAACGTCGACGTAGGTGCGCATATATGGGTTGGAGGTGTATAATTTGTGAAGTTCGGTGAGGAGAGGGATGGGTGAGGGGTATGAGGGTATGTGAATTGCCGCTGAGATTGGACCTGGAGAGATATAGGCACAAAATGGTACGATAGGTTAGACGAATCGGAGATGTAGAGCAGGAGGACCTTGATAGCGTTCTGCGAGATTTGCAAGGACGTTGAATCTGTTTTGTGTAACGAGCGTTGTTATTGTTATATCTTGTGGTAAAAGTGAGGAGTCATATGCTGCTTTGTAGTAAAATGGAGCAATTTTCGAGGGAATGCTTCTTGTTGAAAACGACGAGGAGTGTGATTGAACGAGAGTAGACGGCGGCCAATCAACTAATGCAGATTCATTAACAGGATGCGATAGAGTAACAGTATTCATTGAAGCTGTTGAAGCTGTTGATAACACTGTCGACGGTTGGACGAAGAGCGACCGAACAGTTGGCAGAAATATTCCTGACATCGGTTCTTTTCCCCATAATATAGTCACTGAGAGATAGAGCGATAAGACGAGTTGAAGAGGTCGCCAGCACTTAGAGACGGCCATGACAAGAAATTAGCTCGACGTCAACGTCGGTGGGCGTGGCACTGAACTGAACGAACTAGTCGGGGACCGGAAGTGACTCCTCTTCCTCATCTTCTCTCGTCTCCAATTCAGCTCATCTTGTCTCATTCTCAACGCTATGGAAGGACCGTCACTCCTTGCAAGAATGGGCGTCGTGCCTAATTCGGGCCCCGGCAAACGAGGAGCAGGTCGTTCGGTTGTACGACAGAATAGCGCATCACCCTATGTTCGTCCAGGCCTCTTTTATTCAATACGCCCACTACATCTCAACGATACCCTCTTTCTTATTCCCCATTCAATTACCTTCACATCTTCTATCTATCCGTATTCGCAACTCTTCACCTACCCAACCCCGAACTTGCGTCAATTTCTATCAATGAAACATCCGAATGCAGTCGCGCCCTCCAAAGCTCTCCGCTGACGACCCCTGGAAACACGACATGTTCGCCTCACAGAACAACATCGAAGGCGGTACCCTCGGTGCCCGTCTTGCAGTTCCACCAAAATCACTCCCAACTTCAAATTCCGGCGAAATCGTAGGATTCCAAAAAGCACTCGCAGCAGTGAACGGTCGTCCTATCCCTTCACGAGGACTCTCATCGAAAGAAGAGTCGTTCAATATTCGTGGAGCGAGCGGTGTGACGGTTGAAGTTCGGGAACTGGTTCAAGGAACGACTGCCGCCGACGTCGAGGTTGGCCCCCTTTCAATTTCTCTCTGTGCACACTGAGCTAACTTATTGTTGGGTATAGGCAATCTTCAAGCGCTGCGGAACTGTGATATCGTCCAAGCTCATCCCTCCGCCGTCGGGTTCTCAAACAGAGACCGTACATGTCAAATTCCAAACGCAGGCCGCAGCAGAAGATGCAGTGTCGAAGTTCGACAATCAACCCGCAGACGGTCGTCTTCTCAAAGTATCTATCATATCGAATCCCACTATATCTCTCAAAGGCGCTGGCGCTGGAAATGGAGGGATTGTTAGTGTTGATGCGTTGTTGGGTGATTCGGATGAACCTCGAGGATCGTACGTCCTTTCTTCTTGCTCGTGTTGATGCTGGAATGTTGATTGGTTGTTTAGGAAAATGCGGTCGGATGCGATATTGGCTACGGATGCTCGGGCGCAGGTCATCACTGACCCGCTTGCTGCTGCCACGAAGGCTCAGGCACAGAGAGTCGCTGAACAGCGGGGTGGGAGAGATGGGAATTGGAAGGAGGGGAGAGGTGGTGGCAGACGTGGGAGAGGTCGGGGTCGAAGAGGGCGAGGTGCTGGTGGCAGGGAGAATGGAAATGGCATGGAGGTGGATTGATGCCTTCGACGTCGTTTGAGATAAGGATATTTTCCTGTTATTCATGTTCTTGGATGCGTCTTCAGTTCACTTGCACTATTCTCCTCTTCCTGTCTTTTTTGCAATGTTGATTATATATCCTTCTATCGTACACAACTCAATGTAGCCCCTCTGACTACCGTACTATTCTCCCAAAGCCAACAATAGAGCGAGCCAGTATTGGAATACCAAAAGTGAGTGTAAGAACCACCGACCCAACCCTCCTCGCAAAAAGGCTACAAGAGCCAGAAAAGGAGGGTTAAAAAGGCACTAAGACGTCCACGAGAATTATTCTGGACACGGCTTGACACTCGAACCACCGCACGATCAGCAGAAGTGAGCAACATGGGGAAAGTATAGCCGTGACGCCGCACGAAGAGACGAGATGGAGGAAGCAGGAATTTATAGGAGCTTTGGGGTGTTTAGGGCCGGGCGGTGGGACATCGTGTGATTGTGCGGATGGACGGCCGGGCCGGAGCCGCCGAGGGTTGAACGTCACGAAAGAGTGCCCACGGTGCTTGCCACGGTGACCATGGCTGACGCTCTCAGGCATTTGCTGTGATCGAAACCTAGCTATATTTTCCGGGAATCCGATCCTCATTTTTCCCGCGTTCTTATCATTTCTGCATGCCATGGATTGGCAAGTCCATGCTAGTGGCCAAACTATCTTTGACGCCGACGCCATGAATGCGTATCTTCCAGAGTTTTCTGATGTCTCCACTCTGTTCTCATCACCATTGTACGACGATCAAATTCTTCGAGCCATTCAGCTCTTCAATGAGCGGGCCGAAAAGGAGATAAATCCAAATCGGCCCGAGGACAACCTTGCCGCTGGCATTGCGTACGATGAAATTGTCATCGATCCGGATCTACTTGCACTCGACGGTGTCGTCGATGTACAGGGAGCTACATCTTCTAGCACTGGAAACTCGTCAGTGGAACTGAAACAACCCGGCGGACAGCAGAGCAAGCCTAATAGACCTGGCTTTAAAGACTTTAAGTTTTATGAAACTCCTCCGACGTTGGTCCTGCTCACCTTCTCTTACCCATATCTTATATAATATGTAGGTCCAATAAACCAAACCACGAGGGAGACACACTATCATCGACGCGGGATATGATCGATTCGGCTAGAAGGAAGGAAATCGACCGCGACAGCCCTGGCAAACGAACTAAGGCATGCAAACAATGTAGAAAAATCAGAAGGCCTTGCATATATAAGGGTGTACCGAATGACGAACGTTCTCTCCAATGTGTGTACGTATGAATCAACAAAATCGACTCTCCTTGTGCTGATGTATTAACCTGTATTTCTTGAAGGCGCTGTCACGCGAAGGACTTGGATTGTGAAATCAGTCTTCGTAAAGTCGTCAAGTTTGTCGGATGTCGTGCGCATTTATTGGCGGAGGGAAAGATTTGGATTTGGGATAAGAACATGCCAGAACCATCGTGATGAGTTTATCGCTCGGTGAATGTTTATGCATGTACGCTCTAATCACTTAGAGAGCATCATCAACATTCCTGCACTATTACCATCTTGCGTGTAAATGAAAGACAACATGAGATGACAACTTTCTTCTCGTCGTGATCGAATTTCTGAGTCCTCATTTTTTCGGGTCCGAGTCTTCCTTCGGTTTTTTCTCAAAAATATTCATATGACATTCCAAATCTTCTTGAAAATTCCCTCCTGTGACGACGTCGAGAGCGAGAAAACGCACTTCCCTATTATGTTTCCATGGGCCCCAGTGCAAGTGTGCGTTCTTTTTATTTTGCCCTTGAGCGGAGTTTCCTTATGCGGGTGTCTCGGAGTGTGTGTCAGTGTTTGCATTGCTTTGGCCACCTCCCTGTCAAGCTCTCTCTACACAACGGACTCTTCCGACACTCTTCTCTTCTCAACCACCATGTACCCAGGTGTGAAGCCTCCGCCCTGGAAGCCTGTAGGTACCTCGGTCCCCACTCCCCACACAGGACGGCATCCGCTGTCCTGTGCGCGCCCGCCATAGCTTGAGGGAAGAGCTGTGGCTCCTACTGGACGCCAGATCGAGTGATCACCAGCTCCCACGTTACATCGCGCGTGTGGCGTGGGGGTCCAGTTTGTAGGAGCGCTGGGTTGCTCGTGGTGGGGTCGGCGGTGGCCTCAGGGATTTCTTCAAGACTTCAAGAATATCGAGGTAAGATAAACTGGTTTCGTTGTGTTCGTCGTTCGCGGCGTAGGTATGTTCATCTTTCCCTGTCTCAGGTGAGTGTCCAGTCCGGGGTGATAACTTTCATGTTGACACCAATCTATGCAGGCTCCCTGCTCCTTGGGGTTTCACTTCGCACATAACCCACCCACCCCTACTTGCCACATCAATGTAGAGAGATGCGTTGCGCCCTCTGCTATGATTTATTCATTTTTCTGTTGCGTTAGTCGTTAGACCATGCGATCATCATCAGTCGTACAATTTCAACGAATAGAGTACCATCATTACCAAAATATACAGCAATAAGCGTCTTCGTCTTCTTCTCTCACCCCGTGAAACTTGCTTTGCCCAACAATTGGCCAACAACTTGTGTTTCTCAATCACAATCAGACTTTCGCCGTGCCTTGTGTCTTGCGCTCAATACGTTCAGAACGGTCGAGCTGAGCGACTCGGGAGTCGGAACACCTGACCTTGCTGGCCTCAACCTCACGTTCACGTATTCTCATTCACGCTGGTCAGCGTTGGCAATCCAGGATTTCCAACGCGACCTTTGATCATATCTGCTCTCCCCTCTCGAGTCGCTGTCAGGTACCAAGATGGGGAAAGGCAATCTCTTGCCTTCTAGCTTGATATGAGGCACTTAATTGGATGCCTCATGTTCCTCGAGAGTCGACCAAGAAGGCTACTCATGTGTACACAATCGGTCGTCTGGCATCATTCTCTCACGTAGTAACATGAAAGAGGCGTGTTCGAGCCATCATGACTCGTGTTCCTGGCCTAACTCTCGACGATTGAATGTGGGGATGAAGATTGACTATTGTGCGTTTCACTCCATATTCATTCATTACTTCTGTCTGTCGCTCATATACACATCAAGACCCATCTCAGTCCGGTTTCTTCGAAGAAATCTGTCAGACCATTCCACGGATAGGGGCTAACGCGATTTGATGATCTCGACCGATCGTGCAGAGGGCAACGCTTTTCCCTCACGGTCGTGAGCTCACTTGTGAATCGTTGAGAACATTGATCCATCATCGCACCGAGCATACCACTCGTCGAAAATCTGAACACCGGCCGGACGGATCTCTACCCATTGTTGAGAACATGTCTCTTTCCCGAATAAGGGAATGTGCATGGAGGAGCACACAGCTCTGGAGGCACTGGTGTTCGCCTGGGTTTATAAAGAGCCGTTTGAAAATGGGCAGTCGTTCTCACGTAGTTCTCGCAAATGTCGCAAATGTCGCAAGACTTCACTGAAGCCGGAATCAGTAAGCATCATTCTTATTATCCGTCTTGGTATGTATTGACACGTCATTAAGCTACCGGGAGTGGAGGATCTGGAGGGGGACGAGGGGGAGACGTTGGATCATACAACTCCTCTGCTGATTACCGAGGCGCCATCAACTATACCAAGTCGTATATCGATCCGGGTATGTCTCTGCACGATATAAAGGACGAGAACTGATCATCTTATTCTTCTAGGCAAGAAGTTTGTCAAAGATTGTAAGCGAATATTTACTGGGTACGAGCTTCGGCGATTGCTAAGGCATGCATAGTATTTGCACGGAGTCCTGGTGGCCCGACAATAATCAATAATGCCGGAAACACTATAAATGATCACTCTTCTCAGTCCGTCGTGGACCAGTCGGTGACCACGAACGATACTTCGTCACACAATACCAACATCTTTGGTGACGCTGCCAGTCAGTCTTTCATGCTCATCTCTACATTAGATGCCAGTCTTATGTTACCGACAGCTCGCTGGATGCCTACCAAATCCCCCTTAGGAAGGAACGTTTCGAGCGCATCCCGGTCCAGTCATACCTCGACGCAATCCTCCCAGTCGTCCAGAGAGTCCGAAGACTCGACTTCTGCTGTGTCTGGCGATACTGCCTCGGTTCGCACGGCTATAACGACTCCTCCTTCGTCACCCAGCGAGGCTGACTGCCCATCGCCTCCCACCCGCGAACCTTCTGAATCACCCGCTGCGTCTACTGGATCCGCCGAACAACGCGGTCCAGGGGACTCCACCGAAACACGGACTCAGGCCAAGTCTTCGGATGTTTCGCGTTCCGTCACAGAGTCTCACGAGTCAATTGCGTCGAGTGCCAACGCCACGACCACTGCAGGTTCTGCTCCAGTACGCAGGCAATCTTCCAAATTCGATACGCCTCAGCCAAGCAAGCTGGAGAGCGCTCGCAATCAACAGACCCGGACAACAAGTCCACCGGCCGTGGCAGACCGTAGCTCAAACGCTCGACCGAGTCCATTTCGTACGCAAGTTGAGGACGATCCGGACGAACGAGTTGGTGCAACAGCTCGCTCTCCGCCAGCCGCGGATTTCAACCACAATCGTTCTCCACCTCCTCTTCACGCCCCGCTGCCACAGAGACCGTCGGAAGATGTGGTATCGGCCGGCTTGAATTCACGATTTGGCCCACGAGCGCAACCTCCGCCTCCTCGAGGAGAGGATACTCGGGACAACGAGTCATGGTTCTCTGTTTCAATACCCAACTCTGAGTTTCCATTTGAGGCTGCATCTCGCGCGTCTTCTCCTGGACTAAATGCGATGCCCTTCGTCTATGAGGAACCGCTGCAAGATATAGGTGTTGCTCCAGGTCCCGCATTTCCTATGCCCCAGATTCCCGGCTGCGGCTCTGCACGTCCCAATATGCGTTACACTGATCATCACTCTTTCGACGATCACTCTAGTGCACCCATGCACCCTCCACTTCCTCAACACTCTCATTCTTCTCCCGCTTATTCCGCTTATGCACGATCGCCGCGTTCGTCTTCACCATTCGAGCCGCCCATGGAAGCCCCTGGTTGGCGCGTTCCACCTCGACGTGTCCAGCACACAAATCAGCCCGAAACCAGGTATTCAAGTCCTCAAATGCCGACTCCGTCAATGCCACCCCTTCAGACACCTCAGGCTCGTTTCGCTGATCCCGCGCGTCAGTATACGGATACGACTCCCCTTCCTTCAAGCGGCCACACTTCGCATCCTCCTCCCCTACCTCCTCGATCTCGTCCTTCGCGGCCTTCTTCACCGCGCTCACATTCCAGCGCACGCTCTCCGCCTCCGAACCCGCCTCGTCGTACATCCGAACGCTCTCCGCCTGAATCCTCAGAGATGCTTTTCATCAGTGAAACTGTCCATGCGGCGATCGCAGACATTCTTTCGACTACACCATCCTTGTCGAGCATCATCAGATCGGATCCTAGTCAAGGCAGATTGACGGTCGTTTGTCTTGCGATCTTGCATATCGCTCAATCATTTTTGGAGGCAGATGGCACTGTCCACGGGGTCCTCGGGCACGACATCAGTCTGAACAATTGCCCTCCAAATCTTCGACGTCTTATGAGCGAGCTTGGTGCTATTGGCAGGATTGTGCAGAGGATGAAACAGGAAGATGAAGATGCAGCGGTGGCCCTATCGTATAGCTTGGAAGATGCTGAACAAGATTCGGACAGCGACGACTCTTCCGAGCTGAATTTGGAAAGCAATATTGAGAGGCTGAAGAAACGGTTAATTGGGGAGGCTGGGTATCGCGGGTCTTTGACCTCGGAGACTGCGTGTGTGCGGGACGTTGAAGGTCGTATTGGCAGGTTGGGGAAACACGTGATGAGTTTGGGGTCTTTCAAGGAGAGGGAAGATATCGTCTTTGAGATCTTGGTCGGCGTTACTTCATGACTGGTAGAATCATCATACGAGTGCTCTCTGATGCCGCAGGACGGTCTGTAGATGAATTATAATTTCTTCTGCCCTGTTTTTGTGGCACTCTTACTTCGTACCATCAGGCTTTCCGCGGCCGCCTTCATCCATGCTGTCATTGCATCCCAATATTCAGAGTGACACAGCCTGAACCTATCACTAGCAAGGCAACCTAAGTTGAACAACTCGGCACAATTCGAATGCGATCGCGTTCGTATGATGCTCGTTGAGACTGCTCGCCGGCGTCTATTATTTTCTTTCTCAACTGACAACTACGGCTGCAACGTTTCGCAACACGATCTTCAGCACTGTTTCTCTGCCTTGATGCCGTGCTTAGAACTCCGTCACTTTCGTGCCTAACGATCAACGATGGCAATCCATGAATATGATCACCAACGAGACCTGTGAACGTCAACTGAGACAGTCAAACTTTCTCGCTGCTCTCATGCCACAGACAGGGAATTTGTGGGGAAACAAGCGGTTTTGAGAGACAAGCAACTACTATCTGTACGTGAGTCCCTCATGTTGAGCGCGTGATTTAATTTAACCAGTGCCAGTGCATTCATCGGGCGCCAGCCCCGACCGAAGCATAGTGAGCCTCGCTTGTAGCAGCTCTTGTGGGGATCAAGAGGAATGAAAAATTTCACTAATCATGCGGCCTAATAATAGTGAGCCATACGTGATCTGCTCATGCACTCAATGCGTTGACAAGGTCGCTCTCTCCAGTATCCAATGAAAATCTCCTATGTCCACACCAAAACTAGCAGTGTACGCTCAGCCCTCGACCCTAATCTGGGGATGAACCTGATCAGACCCCTCACGTTCCTCGATTGCGAGATCGTTGGCTCACTTCCCCGGATCCTCGTCCTGCTTACGAGCCCACGGTCAAGGTCGTGCTGACAGTCGACGTGAGTTGGAACACTGGGTCCAGTTCCGAGCAACATCTCTGGGAAAAGGCTGCAGACAGTCCTGAGGACACTTCCGTGCGCCATGGCACGAAAGAGATTTCTATATGAGTCGCAGACCGCCAGCTTCATCGCTCTGCAGGGACACCCCTCTCCGAGATCAAGTTTCAGCCACACATTCTCGTCGAGTGACCATCATCTTTGTAGCCAGCCATCTCGCAAGATTTCTCTCAAGCTAAAGCTGGTGAGTCTCCTTAGGTTTGGAAATTATCGATGATGTTTATTTCGACTCGTAGCTTCTGGTGACGGGTGTGGACGGCCTGGAGATATTGGATCTCACAGCCATGCCACTGAAGCGAAAGATATATATGGTTACGCAAAGACTTATATTGACACAGGTAAGACATTGACCTCCCGAGTGGGCCCTGAGAACTGACCCGTGTTGTCGCAGGTAGGCAATATTTGCATGGTTGTGAGTTGCTTGCTTTCGCGCTACCTCCCAGAATTACTGACGTATTAATATTTGAAAGTTTTGGGATCGACAACAATCATTCATAATGCTGGCAATACAACGAATGACTACTCCAGTCAAAGCGTGACGGATCACTCAGTGATCCGGAATGATTCATCGACACATCAGAGCAATTATTATGGAACAGGTGAGAGTCATGCATCTCTTGTTGACATCTTTTCATTGTATTCCTCTTAGGATACCCCAGAGGTACACAGTTTCCCTCGCCTACAACGGACTCGAGCTGTGGTTCGAGCGACTCATCTCATTCATCCAGAAGCAAAGGATCGACGAAGTCGGCGTCAGATGCATCGACTGATGCCACATCAGCTCATACTCCCTTTACTACTCCTCCGGCTTTGCCTGATGTTCCTAAGCCGTCTTCTGCCACGGTTCATCCGGAACGTCGTGCACAGAGCCCCAATAACCAGGCTTCCCTTGACAAGGACGGCATTACTGGCCACGAATCACCCATTACCTCACACTCTACTGAAGACTTATACGAAAAGGATGTTGCGAGCCGCGTCGCGAGCCCTTCAGACCCTCGGGATACAAAGGCTAGAAAACCTTCTCAACGTCGTCCAAACACACATTTGGCGGGCAGTCTCTGCAACGGCACCGGTTCTTCTTCAGCTTCCAAAGAGGCTATCGTGGAGTGTCCTTCTCATCATTGTCGTACGAGTGTCCCGATTGAACACCGCGCCTTCCCGCCGCAGAGAAATCGTCCTCCGTTGCCCCCACGTTCTTCACAACCGCACGCGGCCCATCACCATCACTTTACAGCGCAGCCGAGGCCAAACCATGTGCCTGCAGCCACTGGTGATTCATACTCTAGACCTCGTACCACGAGCTCATCGCATGAGCGCTCGCTTTGCGCTGAGGCATCGTACCTACGGCGCGATGGACATCCTCATACGCTATCTCGCAGTCAGAGTACCAAATCCTCTGAGGCATGTCTTCCTTCCGCAGAGCTCTCTCCTGCAGTCATCCTTGAATCTTCCTTACGCCCGTCTTCGCCTGTGCTGCGCTCGGCGCCCTACGCATTAGACCATGATGTGGGAGTCAGTGACAGCGGAAGGCTCTCGTCATTCATACGGGATGAACCAGGCAGTTATCAGGCCTCTGTTCCCAGACGCCCTCACGCATTCCCCTCTGATACAAATCCCTCCGCTGACTTCACCCGGGTGAATTCGCATCCTGTCCACTCACCATTCTCCCATCACACCGAGCGATCTCTTGAACACAATTTTTATGATCGCCCTTCAAGCACGTCCTTTAATTTCCAACCTTCTTATGTTCGGCGAATGGCGAGTAGGTACGATCATGAAGCTGCAGATTCGTTCCATGATCCGTACAACGGTCATGAGTATGAGCGTCGCCCCACGTCACCCGATACGGTTCAATTCTTCCCCCGCGCTTCGGCCAGCAGACAGTCTTCGAATCACTCATATTATAAACACCTACCCCCACCCCCACAACCGCCCTCGCGCGCTCGACATCCAGCACGGTCTCCGACCCCAAATCTTGCTAGTCATCAACGCGACAGCGTGGAGCCGCAAAGACTCATAGAGCTGCGCCAAGAATTCATGGAGGAAATCAACGCTACTCTTCGGAGTTCCTCTATCTTACCCCTGTTCGAGTCGGGCTCCAGACGAGCTAGACCAGCTGCCATCTATCTATTGACCCTGCAGATGGTCCAGTCCTTCTTCACCGCAGAGACGATGGCGCACGGTCTACTCGAACGCGACATTACCGTCAAAGATTGCCCTTCGCACCTTGTTGCTTTACTGAGCGAACTCGGCGCCATCGCGCGAGGATTTCAAAACAACGAACGTGATCTTTGTGATAAGGCGGGCTCGTTAGAAGTTCACGATGCCGTCGACGGAGACCCCTCGCCCCCGTATCGCGCGCGCTGCTGAAGAAATGAAGAAACCGTCTGTACCGCGCAAACCAATTGGGATTATAATCTATTCGCGCCCACTTGACCCTCTCGCGGCATTCCTGGAGAAGCCGATGATGAGCCCGGAGTCGTCAGCCAATTAAGGCACTCCTTGACTTTCGAGGATAGCTGCCTCTATGGTGTTGATTGAAAAGAATCGTGCAAGCCTACTACTTGTCATATATGAATAGATTATGTAAGAACAATAGTAGCTACATATCTCGGAGGATTGATCTACATAATTATTGGATACCCTTGCTTCTGACCACGATCCAACCGGAGCCTTGAAGTCGTGGACTTGTGTACGTCCATTTGTCCATGGCTTCTCAACAGCCATCCAAGTCAGATAAGATCTTAATTATCGGCGCAGGATGCTTTGGTCTTTCTTCAGCCTACCATCTGCTCAAATCAGGATATACGAACATCGTTGTCGTAGATCAATCGGATACGCTTCCCGCACCAAACGCGGCGAGTACAGATCTCAATAAAATCGGTAAGATATCCTGTACGAAGGCTCGACGACAGAAAATGACTGATAGGTAAAGAACGAAGTGCGGACGAGCTATAGTGATATCGTTTACACCAAGCTTGCAGCAGAGGCTATCGAGACATGGAAAGATAGAGATGTCTGGGGCGATGTCTACCACGAGTTCGTCATCCCTTTGATCTGCAGACCCTTCCAGATTATTCATGGTGATAGATGCGGCGTTCTGCTTGTAGGAGCACCATCTTCGACATCGTCAGAATCGAAATACCACGTCAAAGCGCTCTCAAACGATCTTTCTTTGAATCTGCCCATTACTTCCCTGCCGACTCGCGAGTCGTTTGAAGAAGAGTTCGGTCCACAGCTCTGTAAGCTCTTGGGATCGACAGTAATCCCCCCTACCAGTGTGGCTCCAACTTTATCGGATGGAAACAACTCTAAGAATGGCGATAATGGACTGGCTGAGAAGCTACAAGGACTGACTCTTGAGTCATCGCAATCTCAGCAACCCTCTACGACAACAGGAGCCTATATAGCGCATACCGCGGGCTGGGCAGCAGCAGCGAATGGAATCAAGACTCTCATGTCGCATGTGTCTGCTCTCGGGGCAGAAATACGTGCTGGAGTGAAGGTCACAGGGTTTTCGTATGCCGAGTCCGAGTCAAAGGATCGAAGAACCGTGAGAGGCGTGAGGGCAGAAGGAGGAGAAGAGATAACAGCAGACTGGATCATCGTAGCGAGTGGATCCTGGACTGCCTCCTCGTTCCCGACCTCGTCGTCCTCTGAACTTGCGAAAGTGGATCTAGGGAAGAAACTTCTTGCCACAGGGTATGTTCTCCTACTCTCTCAGCTGTGCTGTTCGAGACTGATCTTGCTGTTGTGTTCATAGACAATGCCTCGCGACGATACAACTTTCTCCCTCCGAAGCGGAGACCTATCGTAATTTCCCAGTTATCCTAGATTGGAGCTCAGGCTTCTATGTATTTCCTGTAAGTCCTTCAATTATATTCCAAGCTTCTGCAAGCTGATAAGTGTACAGCCAAATGACGACAACGTCGTTAAAGCGGCGATACATGCTGCGGGATATGTCAACCCCCAACCGTCATCGAACCCATCCAACGTCATTTCTACTCCCGTCACTCTTGATTCTGAGCCCAATTCATCACATCTCCGAATTCCTGCGCAGGCGTCAGCTCTTCTACGAGAGCATCTGCGATCAGTGTACCCACAACTCGCGGATAAAGAATGGCTAGGAACGAGAGTGTGTTGGTATACTGATACACCTGACGGAAATTGGATAATTGATTTTGTAACGGGAAGTCACAACGTCTTGTTTGCGTGAGTTCTTCGTTTGAAAGATACTAGAATCATATTGATGACGATAACATTATTAGTACGGGAGGATCTGGCCACGCGTACAAGGTAAGAACCTTTTGATTGCAGAGATATGATGGAGCGGAGGCTGACGATTTGTCCAGTTCCTGCCGATTATAGGATCAATTGTTCAGAAACGATTAGAAGGTACGCTCGAAGATGAGCTGGCGGACAAGTTCTCTTTTACGCGTGATTTTTCGGGCAAAGATCTATCAAGAGAAGGACAGGAACCAGCACTACTAGATTTATCAAGTCTCTCTCCCGTATAATCTGTACATCTAATGCTAAATTTACTGAAATATTAGTTGGCTGACTAAGCACCTGTTCCTGTTTCCAGTGCACCCATTGAATTAACAATATTCGAATTGGCTGCGCATGAAATCTCTAGGTACTGCTACTCGATGAGCCCTCTCAGTGCTCACTATTTCATCTCCCAGTCTGACCCGTCACAGCTACAGACGCTCAGGGCCAAATTGGCCAAACCGGTGGCAGACCTTACAGCCCAAATCTTATACCCCAAGGAAGACGACGAACTCTGCATCTGTGGAGGTAATGCAGGCATATTAAAGGCACAATTGAATGGACAAACGGTTGCGGTGAAAGTGATGCGAGACATCCACGTTAGCAGAGAGCAGAGAGGTCGATTGGTTCGGGTATGTTTATAACATGGACTTAGTGATTTCCTGGAAGAGAACTGATGGTCATGATCCAGCGAATTAACAGAGAATTGAGAATATGGAGCATGCTGCAAACGCATACGAATATCTTACCGCTCTTGGGTTATTGTTTCTATGGTGGCAGAAACTATGCGTCCACATTTTCTCTTGTGTCTCCCTGGATGAAGAATGGCACAGCAACTAGCTTTGTCGCTTCCCGTCCAGAGGCGGATCGACTCAAGCTAGTATATAATTCACAGAGATGCGTTGGTCAAATGTAAATCAAGGCATCAGCTGGTTCAGGTTCTCGAGGGGCTCTCCTTCCTGCATCATCATAACGTTGTCCACGGAGACTTGAAAGGGGTGAGTTAGAGTTTGTCATACGAGAGCTCCGCTAAATTTTCTTTTAGGATAATATTCTTATAGCGGACGACGGAACTGCTCTGTTAGCAGACTTCGGTGTCTCGAGGCTCATCGAGTCGGATTCCACTATGGCCAGCGAATCTGCCACAACGACAAGCAGTAGTATCACCGGAACTATTCGGTGGATGGCTCCCGAAGTAGTCTGCGGATCTGAATCAGTATCGAGCGCCACAATTGAAAGCGATGTATGGGCTGTGGGATGCATTCTGCTTGCAAGTCATCATGCGTAACCACACGAAACGACTCTAATGCAGTGTGCTCACAGGAACTGGTCGGCAACATCAAGCCCTATGCAAGATACAAACATCCCCCAAATATCATATTCGCCATGATGCATCGTAAAGCACCATTTGAATATGACTCGCGCTCGATGGGACCAGGCAATTTCAAAGATTATCCGGGTTTATGGACTCTGTGTTTGCGCTGCTGGTCCATTGATCCCTCGTTGCGTCCGACATCTCAGGATATGCACAGCGAACTGGTGATTATACAGTGCGTATCCTTTCGCCTGCAATGGAAATATATTACTTACCTCCTATATTTCGGACGTAGATCATCGATCGCAATCCTGAATATAATCTCACTGCGTGATCTCAACAATGAAGCGGCTTCTCTCGATCTATCAAAGCCATCCCAGACTCCCAATGGGGAGGCAAGGTCCACTTTGCAGGATCACGATCTGACATCCGGCGACAAACTAATTGTGACGTCCTCAGCCACAAGGCCTCTAATAAGAGGCTTTTCAAGAGTGGATCTAATAGTGGGTCTCACCCGTGCGCTTCGGGACCTCCTCGACGAATTGCTCATCCCCGATGCAATATATCCGGTCTTTGACCATTGCCTGCAAGCCCTCGAGGACAAGCAACGGACCTTCAGGCCAGAAAGAAAAGAGACCCGCCGATTTCTTACTTTTTGTGTCCAGCTTCTACAGCTGTCAGATGATACTTGACGCTCGCGCGATCAGATCGTGCTGATTGTTCCGTAAGAGTGAAAGATTGCTGCTATAGACGATCTCTGACGATGACCGAAGGTAGTGTTAAGGAACAAAAGCAATCAGCACGTTACATTGATTGACTAGCGCTACGAACATATCGATGCTGAGCTCACTCCGGGAAGCTGATGCCTCCGCTCAATATGTGTACCCAGCGGTGAAAAAGAAATGTGTATAAATGGGCTCAAAGATTCCAATGAACCACAATCATATACGTATTGGAAGATGTATCAATAAATAACGAAACGAGCACAAGTCAGTCCGTTGACCTTAGTAAGAGTCAAAATAAAAAGCTGAACCCTGCTGTTCTACGTGATTGAGACGCGAACCCCAGGCCTGTACGGGCGGTGACGCAAGAGGAGGATACGCCTGATATGACCGGGTGGGAGCAGTATGGGAACGCTTGATAGGACCGTATCGCTGAGGGCGATGGGTCTGTGGTTCAGGGAATGGCAAAGCAGATTGTTCCGGCGGGTCATAGTACGATTCAGGTTCGTCCTGTTCCAGATTCCACGTGTCGGCGGGTGTGCTAGGTGGGATGCGCCAACCTGGAGCTTCGGATAAAGGCTCATAAGACAAAGGTGATGCACTTCGCTGTGGCTGAGCCGGAAGATATGGAGTAGAAGTGGGATAGCGAGATACAGGAGGCTCCGCCGGAGGTGGAGAATACATCCTTGAAGAGGTCGGAGGAATAGCGTAGGTGTGGGGTTGAGAATTCGAGCGTGCAGATGCTGGACGACTGCGAGTCAAACGTGGGGTGGGGAATGCCATTGTGGGTCCTGAGATCGTATCAGCCCCGTCCAGAGGCTCTTGATAATATGAACTTTCGGGGACGCCGCGAAGAGGGCTCGGCGAGGGACACCTCCAGCCTGGAGCTTCAGAATAGGAAGTGGCAGGTGTTCCTGCTTGTGCAAGGCCAGGGTTTCTCCGGCGATGAGCTTGATAAGCTGGGAGATACGGTTGTTGATATTGCGCTGGCGTGGGCGGAGGTGGGGAAGGTGGCCCGTATGGCGAGTTCTGCTGAGGGGAAGTTGGACCTGGAGTGAAAGAAGACAATGTCGGAATATTAGGCAATCGTCTTCCCGCAGACTGCGGAGGTGGTCCTGGGGGTGGATTATATTGCGGACTATGCTGCGGTGCCGCATAAGAAGACGGAGTGAATATGGGCTCTGATGGAGCATGATTCGATGGGTACGGTGGCATAGGCGGTTGAGATATAGGATACGAGACGAACGATGTGGCCGGATATTCTGGGTGATCTTGATTGTGAACCGAGCTGACATGTTGCTCGTCCGAAATGGGAGCCAGAGGTTGCTGTGCCAGTGGTCCAACTGAAGCAGCGGGTGCGTTCACTCTGTCACCCTGCAGGTTTTCAACGGTAGGTAAGTTTGAGCCTGCGGGATATGCGGCACTTCCAGGCGGATGGAGATTGAGAGCTTCTTTGGACGTGAAGGCGTCTGGTGAGTTAGAGCGCGGTCCTGGTATCCCAAATTCTCCAGAAGAAGCAAGCTGAGATTGGTCTCCGCCAGAGGAGGATATGGGAGGAGTGAAGGCCGGTGGCACAGAGGTCTGAGTCGAAGGAGTCGCCGATGAAGACTCTGACTGTACGGCGCTACTCATAGCGATGGATTGCACACCCGGTGCTTGACTGCCTGGAGTGCCTTGGGGATCATTAGGGTGGAGACCAAGTACTGTAGCAAATGGTCTGAGTGAGCTGTGCCATGAAGAGAATCTGAAAGTTCCTACCGTTTGAATTGTGGTCATAGGTGATCATCGTACTATGCGTCGACGTATCGTGCCTTGTGATTGACGAGTCGACGACGGACTGGGATGAATTATCGGTGAATGTGTTTCCTGAGTTATTGATTGTGGTCCGCCCCTGAGATGCTAGAGCGGCAGCTGAAAGGTGGGATTAACTTTTGATCACGGAAGATAAGCTACAAATTGTTGCATACCTGCTGTTGTGGCATCCATTGGACCTGAGAAGAGCAGTGCGCGGTCAGCTCTGGTGGATGATGGAAGTCGAGGTGACTCACCTTTGGTGATATACGATTTAGTAACGCTCACGGACCCATGAGAGTCAGTCGTGCTATTGTAGGAACCAACGTCTCCTCCTCGTCCGCCTCCGGAGCCTCCGTTTCCAGACGCTTACGACAATGAGCAAATGTCAGACCTCAGTGTATCTGGTGACTCACCTATTTCCGCGTTCGTATACTCTTGCGACATTTGTAAAAGCGATTCACTTGGTCAACGACAGAGAATGTCTTGTCTTCAACTTAGGGCCGGGCAAAGTGCGGTTCTTATTGACGTCAAACTAGGCCAAGGACGTGGAAAGCCTGTGACTCTGACGCCAGAAACCCTTAGGCCTAATCGTCTTTCGTGGCATGCTTGGCATGCTTGGCAGTCCTGGGTTCATATTCTAGGGAATTCAATACTTTCACGCTTGGATGGCTTCAGTGAAGATCCGAACGTCATTAATCGATTGCAAGCAGTCAGGTAGGTGATGTGAGGGGTCGAGCCCTGGGGCACGGCATGGTGGCACGAACGAGTGCGCTCATACATGGTTAGCCAGTTGGAGGCAACTTTCGATAGCACTACAGAATGTAAGCAACTGGAAATGGATGAAACAATGACGCAATATCACTCACGAAGTGAATTTTTGGATCCATATCTTTTTTCAAATACTCCAGTAGTATGATGGCGTGAAGACAAGCCTCATGACAGACCGAGCGCTCCAGGGCGCGCGCTTTCTTCATAGACAAACAAGGCCTCGACTTGTCGGGCTAAGGGATTGAGATTTAATGTTGGTTTTGTCCTCGCTCTTCACAGCACGACTAAGCATGCCCTTGACTAGGGCATTCGTAAATACAAATTTCCTGTCAAGATTCCGTGGAACTTGGATGATGAAGCCCGAGCTAAAATCCACTGGAGGTGCGCATTTTGATGGCAGCTTGAGCGATCACTGTGGATTCTGAATCTGTGGGGAGAACTGTAGGAACATATTTGCTGTTGCCAACAATAGTGGCCGATGATGCATGATGCATTGTAGCAGCTATCGGAGCAGAGGCAAGTTGAGCGGAAAGACGAGCAAGCTTTGAAACTCAGCTCCTCACAAGCCATCGTTCAAGAGTTAAAAAAGGGAGGAAAAATATATTCAACGATGAGAATACGAGTCAATACATAGACACGTCGAATTGAACCCGCCCGTACTCCCAGAACTACACAGAACACGATTATCGAACCGGAAGCATGTAATCAGTTGAAACATCATGGCTTCGGCCGGCGAAGAAACTACATATTCACACCAACTCTGATGAATATCGTTGTAGAATCCAGAGCAGAGAATCGGACGGAGATAGTGCTCAAATTTCGTCAGCAAAGATGGACCGTAAGTCATTCGAAATCATATTGGATCGAATGTCGTATGTTCCACGTGTCCTCGTAATCCGCGTTGGAGTTGTCATAGGAATAGGGTACGCGGGGTTCTCTGCGAGCGTCGGTGGATGTTTGCTGAGGGAGATCGAAAGTCTGGGCTCGAGGAGTTTCGCAATAAACGAAGTCCTCGGGCGATGCAGCATGAGCCGAACGGAAATACGTAGACGATGAGTGACCTTCGTAAAAGCTGGCACTCTGAAACGAATCAGGATACCCTCGGGGCGGCATGTGATGAGGATAGTGTTTGTTAGTGTATGAGTAGATTTGTGTATCAGTAGTTCTCCTAGTGGCCGCGAAAATTTGTGGGGCAGGGAAGGAAGGCTGAGGCATGATGGTCGAGGCATGTATAAACTCATGAGTGTGAGGAGGTGAATTGGGGGAAGGGGCACGCTGGAGGGCAGTCGCCCGTAGCCTAGGTGAGACGCAGGGCATGGGAATGGGCATCGACAAGGGCGGAGCAACATAACTAATCCGGGGTGAAGACACGAAGCCGGCAGACGGCTCAGCAGGATGATACTGCGACCATTCGATCGGTGCCGTGGGGTTGGATGACATGGGAGCATGAGATTGGCGAGGGGAGTATCCTACTGTGGAATCAATCGCCTGGACGTGATGATTGGCTACCCGGGGTGATGATGGAGTAGACACTGGCGATCGAGGAGGCAAAGACTGCGCAGCCGAAGACGGCGAACAATCATAGGCGCGATCACTGATCTCAATTCCGCGTCTGACAGACTGCGGGGAAGAAGGAAGGCGAGGGCTGGCAGTTGCACTAGGGGATGTCCGACTTGTACGACTAAAAGCCAGATCGCCCTCCACCTCGTTCCGTGTCGGCGGTATAGGGGGCTGGGGAGGACTCCCCGTTATAGTTGTAGGATTGGCTACGGGTGCTATGCTTCCTCGCGAGCCAGGTGTTGCGTCGTGATTCTCGCGCGGCGCGACCAACTCGGTTTTGTGGTCGACATCGACTATGGGCAAGGGAGGTGGAGCGCTCTGGCAGGGCGAAGATACGAGAGATGATAATTCGTCCGCCGGTAACGGAGAGCTCTGGCGTTCCGCTTCACGAGGCGGAGGTGCAACCGAGGGTGCCTCAGCGTGAACAGAGCTTTCGGCAGTTCTGGGACCAGAATGATGTCCCGAAGAATCGTCCGCAGAAGAAGGCACCATATCATCTTCCAGAGTCGGGGATTCGGGTATTGTTGGAAACGCGTATCGCGAAGCATTATCATTTGACGAGACGGAGGTCGAAGAATCCGATTGAGCAACACTGAATGATGAATCGGTCGATAACGTAGATTGACTTCCGACAGAGTCGCGTCGTGCAAGACAGACAGCGGCACTCATCATAGGATCTGATGCCGACACATGTCAGCAAACGTGATGACTAAGCTCGCAAGGCGCAAACCTGGGACCCCATGAAATGCGACGACATGACTTGAAGAATCATTGTGTGTTGTTGAAGCGTTCACCGACGATTGACAAGAGTTATCATTAATGGTATTACCAGCGTTATTGATGACGGTGGAAGCTCCGGGTATACGAGAGAGCCCTGTCGACGAGTTCAGTCTGAGAAGAAGCAATGCATAGAAGGATGTAGCTGACAATCGGTGACGGTCTCGTTGACATATTTCTTGCCTAAGGATTGATTAGTCCTAGCTCAGGCCTACATGTTGAAAACACTTACCAGTGTTGAAGTATGACTTGAAATGGCCGATACTTGAGTGCGTATGAGGCTTTCTGCCGACGAGATGGTCTTGTCCGTGATGATTCGACTTGTCACTGACATGAGCTGGCGCGATTATCAGACGACGTTAAAAGACACGGCCATATCGAGACTCACTCGCTTCCGCTTCGGTGATTTCGGGCGCCATCGCAAGCACTAGTTGGTCAAACATGGCAAAGAAGGAGCGGAGGGGCTTTTGAAGGATTTCGAGCGCCTCTTCGTACTAGCGCTGGATTTATTCACGGTGAATCGTGTTGGTGAAGCCAGGAGTGGCTTGTTCCTGGATTAGAAATCATTCCAAGATCTTGTCCCCCACCGGCAATTCTGCCGACAAATCTGGAGAGACTGGAGTTCCGGCCGCTGAGATCCAGACAGACAGTGATATGATTTCCGGAAAATGAAGTGTGATCCTTTCCCATCGATTCGATCCGATCCAGGATATGCGCCTCAGTGAGTCCATTGCCTGCGCGGGGCATGATCGCGATGATCGTGACAATAACCCAGATACTCGCGGATATCTGAGATATTCCAGTATCCGGCGTAATCTCCCAAAATAATTGGGAATGCAAATTCACATATGTGTTATATGACTGGATATTTTATGTCAGTCCGAAAGGCTGGGGACAGGATCTCAGATTTACTCACAACTCAGCCATTTGCGATCCCCAACGTTCAAGATTCACTAATATTCCATGAAGGGGGGCGATTTAGTCGTCGATCGTGCGAATGCATTGAGGATATGAGTATTTGGATCGGAGGCGAACGCGCAAACGACGAGGCAATATTATACATATGAGGAACCAATTTGAGATCTTCAAGTGAGAACTTCCCCCGCAGTTCAGAAGTCATGGGCTGTACGGGTGGTGGGCAGGGCTCGCAAGCTTGGTGGACGAAGGTACGGCCGGTCTCGCTGGGGGTGGCACATCACTAACGGGAACTAGTCTAGTTCTTTCTCGAAAACCTTGAGGAAATCAAGCTCAGATTAGGATTAGTGGATACGATTAACATGAGATGCATACCTCATTTCCTGACTCTTCATCATCCCTATCAGCTACGGGGATCCTCGTGTGTTGAATCAACACGTCGTCAACGTGTAGTCTCCTTCAAGCTCGTCTCCGAGACACCGTGGTCTACATCATTGCATGCATATCTTGGTGTGAATGCGTCGAGACTGGCCAATCTCCCATATGAAGGCATGTGCAAGAGGCCGATGATGCCACAAAGTAGCACCTCCAAGGCGAGGCAGCCAAGTTCGCTCTGGGACGGCCTAAGACAGCTTCTGAGAAACAAAAGTTCTGGTTATATCCAGCCTCAAGAGGCTTCCTTGAATAAATCGAGTTGGATGTAGCTTGAATGGCGCATAGTGATTGACTGGGAGCTGCAAGCGTGCTGCGAGTAAAGCAAGAAGCGAAGCGCCCGCCGGCGTCTATTTCCACTCAGTCAGATAATTTCATACAGACAATTTAAAAATATATCAGTGGTGTTGAGGCTACTCTGTCTACCAAAGAGGCGTGGAACTTCTTGTTCGTGGAGCTGGGAAACATCGTAAGGAGTCGCAACGAGACAACACGTATACATCCATTTTTCAAGAATATACCCGATGACTCTTCCTCATTATAAGCAACCGTCGCCCATATCTACCAGCCTGGCCATTCGTAATCAGGAGGCACAGGCAACGTTGAGCGGCGAGCAATGATCCCTTGTTCATGGGATCCATTCTGCGTGAACAAGTGGGGTTCTGGAATATGGCCCACCCATTCTTCATCATACGAAAGGGCCTTACTGGGTCGCTGACTCGAAGATATAGGGGATGAATCCCAAGGTCGGGGGGTTGGCATCGATATGATATGAGTTGACTGACGAGCCTCATCTTGGGATATGACCGCTGGCTCTGAATAATATTGGAAATCTTCGAGAGCTGGGCGATGCACCTCCGGTAGAGAATATACTGAAGAAGTATAACTTGACGGCGAAGAGTTCGCAGGCGACGCATCGTGACTAGTTAAAGGAGTCTGAGGACCCATCGGGCTCTGCGCACTGCTGTTATGGGATTGTGGAACAGAAGGTGATGATTGCTTTGGCAAATTCGGCTTATGCTCATGCACAGACGCGCTTCGATGCAGATGACTGGGGTGCGGTGGCACAGGAGGGGGACCAAGGGGGATGACACCAGGTGCTGGCTCGTGACGAGGTTGGACGGCAGAGGGTGAGTTGGGCAGAGAGTTCAATGTCGCAGGGGATTCGGGCTTGCTCAGCGCAGGAACTGCACTCGTTGTGCGATCTACTTTCGGTGTTGTGGAGGCCGAACTCCTCTCCTCTCCCTTTTGCGATACACTCCGATTTTCGGTCGGGGATGCGGAATGCGGGATAGATACGATGTCGGTAGAAAGAATGACATCGACCGTTGATTGGGGCGAGTTGGCCGACGACGCTTCCTCAACGGCTGCACTGTGAATGGAGCCCTTGTCAATCGAAACAGGGAGCTCCTGTGCGTTCGCAGTTGAAGACGGGGCTGAGGGTTTAGAGTGAGTGCGGCGGTGACCGCCCCGAGTGATAGTGCCGATGTTCACGAAGAAAAAAGCTAGCCATCACGATGAGACGATGACAGAGTATAGCACTGATAAATTCTGACCCGATTCATCGCGATGCAACGAGACGACATGAGTGGACGTGTCATTGTGAATTGTCGAGTTATCAACGACAGATTGAGTGGAAGTGGTGGTGATGGTGTTCCCAGCATTGTTGATCACTATCGTCCCAGACCCGTTTGCAGGAATCACTGTCATTGATATTTCGAGTCAGCATTGTAGACAGATCGATGTGAAAGGATTGGCACTCAACGGCTGCTGACTATCTTCTTCCCTGAGATCCGATAAGAGAGTAAGAATCTGTGAAAATTGTACACCGAACGTGAGAGTCTTACCTACATCAATTCCTTGGGAGATATATCCGTTGGCGAAGTAGGTCTTAGCATCATTGATAGATCCACTGGCGTCCGTCGTAGTGTTATGCGCGCCGATATCACCACCACGCCCGCCATCCGACCCATTTCCGGACGCTGAGAGAAAAAATGAGCCGTCTGGTATAATCTTTGAGCAGAAACATAATCTTACATATTTCAGAACCAGTGAAGTCTTGTGACATAGTGAAGTTTGCGGAGGTCAGATTTACGACAGCCCGCGTTTGCCAGGTTCGTCCCCTGGTTTATCTGAAACTCGGAGATGAAAGAAATCGGGTATTTGGATCCAACACATGGCTATGGTACTAGGCCTCATGACCGACCCTTGTCGCGATCTAGAATGACATTCGCTTTCGCCTTCGTAGGACAATCGTTGTAAAGCGGTTCCAAGTTATCCAGCATCCAGTCCACGACCGCGCTGGCGGCCTGACCAAGCCCGACGTCAATATGCGGTGGCGAAAACAAGAGCGATGCCACACAGTGATCAAAGTAACTCCCCGCTGAGGAATGCACACATGTACATAGGGCGATCTCGAATGCATGATGATACCCTCGCGCGCCGCAGCGAGGATTTAATTGCGAGTTTTGACTAGTTTAATTAACACAACACTTCTTGAAAGAGATGAGATATCCGCACGACCTGAGCGATTAGGGCTACTCACATTAGCCCATAGCCCAATATCAAATGACCTACCCGTTCACTTTTGAGAAAGGGGATCAAGTATTTGGCCGTGCGCGTTCAAGTTGCGGAAGCATTTTCGGGTCGGCTTCGGAAGTCGCGATATCGATGCCCTTTTGCCAGTGAACTGCTCTTACTGCTAATGCTACCAACTTTTCAACGCACTCAGCGAGCAGGATTATCAGTATAACACTACAGCAGTTCCATCCGAAATTCTAGCGCAATAAAAATCGATGGCAACAATATATGTCAATTTGTTCTAATTTCTCTGCTCAAGCTCTCACGGCATCATCGAAGGAGCCTGAATTCGGCCCAGGGCAAGGCAGAGCTCAAGCTCCGTATGAGAACTTTGGAAAATTACAGGAGAATCAACCTACACCTTGGTCGCATATTCGTTGAGAAGAAGACACTACCATAATGGCTCCATCATCCAAACGTGCTCTAGCGCTTTGAAGTTCTCGAAGGCAGTGCCCAGTGCCCTGACATCTCGGTTGTGTTACTTAAGAGGACGTCCCGCTCAGAAGGGCTCTGCGTCTCTAGTACTGTCACCCTCATCCTCGTCCGAGACTTCACTAGCACAGGGTGCACATGCCAACTCAAAGCTTCAGAGGCGCTAAAATAAGTAAGTGTTGATCTCTCCCACCGGCTACGGATACACTAACTTTATCGTGTTGCACCTCTCAGAGACCGGTACCGGCGGTTCGGGAAGTCTAGGAGGTACAGGTGGCCGTGGTGGAGATGTAGACTCTGGCAACAGAAACTCCGGAAAACAAGACTTCGGAAATTCGACTATCGGTATGTCTTTCCCATCGTCGAAATTATGCTCGCTCACGATGAGACTTAGTAACGGGACATGGAGGATCTGCTGGCCGTTCATGGAGACTATGGGGCGGACGGGGCGGACGAGGTGGTGACATCGGTTCCAACTCTATCGGCGATACCGATCAAGACTTTTCGAACGCCGACATGGGTGAGTATCTGTTTCCATGATATGATACATGATAGTGAGATATCTTGACAGAAACTGGACACGGCGGGCACGCTGGGACAGGCGGCATCGGTGGTCGAGGTGGAGACATCGGCTCTGGCAATCAGTAATCGACAGTAAATTTAGCGAGAAAATCACCAGAGTCAATGTTGCTATGCGCCTGAATGCCGCGAAAGTACTGACGCTCCGATCCACGATCATATGGTCTCCTTGAATGGTAATGTGGTATCACTGATGGAATGACAAGAAACGATTGCTCGGTGTTGTCACAATATACTTCACACCATCTTACCACCGGATTACTTCAAATTATAACTCGAATACCACTGCTATGAGAACGAACACAGTGAATGGTACATAACGGAACTCAATATGATGAATATACTATTGAAACTGAGCACGCCGCGGATTCTTGCACTTGCAATCTCATCTTCAAGTTCAGATGGTTGCATTCGAAGCTCGACTGGCATTCGGGGTCTCGCAACTTACTTTCTCAAATATTCGGGGATCCGCCGGGCCGAAGCCGACTCAGCCGAGACACTCACCACCATCCATCATAGCGGAGTAAAGAAAGCATTAATATTGGGTTCAAAATTCATAATTCGTTATGTGACGTTGGAAAAGTTTCAAGATAGTGCTCAAGGAGATTCGTTGGTTCACGACTGTGTGGTTTTCTTTTTCTTGGCAAACACAGAAAGGAGCTTTTTGCCCAATTGCTTCTTGCTATTCGGAGTCGTGACGTTGGTAGATTCAGTGGTTTGTTGGTCGGGAGCCTCACTGATTGAAGCGAACGGAAGGTCAGACCCATAGGTAATATCAGGAATCGGTAAGAATTCCAGGGACTCAAAATCTTGAAAGAGGGCGATGGTCGGATCAGCAATTCTCATATAATCGACAAACGGGGACCTAAATCCGCATTAGCTACTGGCACAGTAGGCGGACTCCGAGAACTCACACGTCAAACTTGACTTTGTCGTTGCTAAGTTGAAGATTTCGATCGCAACAGAGTGGGTCAAGCGACAATGACCAGAATCCGGGCGGGTCGGATATAGACCCGTCTGGATTGGGCGGATGTGCGAAGTAATGAATGGGTGAGGGTTGGTCTTCAAGTATCGTGATAGAAGTATCGACATTTGAATCCTGTGCCACAGACTAAGGATGCTTAGTACAAGTCCGAATTTCAAGACAGTGGAAGGCTCACCTAACCGGAGTGAATGAACGTCGACCGCAAGGTCTCGGGCAAGCGACAGTGCGGAACGATGAAAGAACTCGGAAAACTTCTTTTGTGTGATACGACTCAGCAAACGTGCGGAGATGGATTTCCTCTCCTGAACAAACGTTGAATGACCATCTGCAGCACTCACACGGTAAGCGAAGAAATCGAGACGATCGAAAGTAGAACCTTGTAAACCGCTCGACCAATGTTCCTACAATTGCCTGCCACTCTCCGTCGTGTCGCTGAGAAGCAGAGATGTAATATTGCAGGGGATCTGCAACTGGGAATTCATGGACGAGAGGCATTGGATGCCAGGCATCTCCTTCGATGTATCCAATTTCCCCGGTCGAAGACGAATTCTCTGTTCTTTCTCCAGTCTCACTAAAGTCGCTCCACATCTTCAGATAATCCCATAGAACTCGAGCATTGTCTTCTGTTTTCTCTTCGCTCCACTTTCTCACTGCTTCCCTCGCTTGTTCGAACCAATCTGCATAGAATTCAAAAGACTTGCGCCCACTTGCAGATATATCTGTGCTTCTTGAGAATCTGTTACGTCGCAAGAAACCCTACTCACCGTTGCCGTCTCTCAGCTGTTCTCCATCAGCCAAAGGCCTTGGCAATTGAGGATTGCTCACCTTACAAAATGCTCCCCACATTCGCCAACCCGAATCTTCACAGCGGCTATCCATTCTTCCCATTCCTCCCATGCACAATCGCCTATCCTTTGCACTCAAAAGAACTTCGTGACACTGCTTGAGCCCATCAGCAGCCGCTCGTGCCATATATTCAAAACACTCACCTGCCCTGTCCATGACCCTCTGTGATCCCGAAGGAACTTGTATCCTGTCTGTGCTTTGTTAATGAACGACTAAGCGCTTCAAGGATAGGTCGCACCACAAATTCAGACATCTATGCCCTCGTTAGCCACACATAGAAACAATTACGAGGAATGCTTACAATGCGAGTGACTTCAGTAAGATAACCGAGACCGATAAAACCTTTGAGGTGATCATATGCGCCGACCGTGCCTTCCAAACCAGTAATTTCAGTTCTATACTAGGCACACATGGCTGTCGCCTCACCATCTTCAACGACAATCATCTTTGTTCTCCGGCTAGGAACAGAAATACCGAGGATTCGGGCGAATAGACTATGGCTGCATCCAGCAAGGATATCGTAAACGACTCCTATCACGGTATTGGCGCAGGACTCACAGCAGGTCTCGACGTAACTCGATCTATCTATCAAAGGCATGTCCGGCTGCATCATCACATGCGTCCATAGTCTGGAACTTCCTCACTATGACGGCTTTTTGGCGTCCAAGTGGATCGAGCATTTTGCCGTGTCCTATCCGAATGGTGTATCCTCTCTTCTTGACGCAAGTAACCTCCTCGAGGAACGAGATATGTTCCGTTGGTATCCGGCGAATCTGGTAGAGTTTATTTCGTCTTATTTGGCTTTGCATTTTCAGACTTATACGCACCTCATCTGGTTCGTCCCAATTTTGAACTGCAGTCCTTTGGGTATCCAGTCTCAAGGACATGGATCGCATTCCATTCACGAGAGTCGTTAACTTGTTATCAGCGGCGATTGAGAATTCAAACTTTGCATTGAATCAGCGGATCAAGTCTTCTTCGTGTCAATATCAAGACTTACAATGTACATCTGGTACGCTTCGTTCAGCTCGTCCAGACACTCTTTTGTCTCCTCTTGTACACTGCTCACTCTAAAGATGCTTTTCCTTTTCCAACTCGATCCTATTCTTTCGACCGTCCTTGATACGTCTTCCAGAACTCTGGCGGTAGCGTTCATCCTCGCGTGGATCGAGCAACAAGAGTGATAGCACGTACTTATGATAACGCTCCAGACGTTCCCTGAGATCATCAGAGAGTTCTTCTTCCTCGTCTAATCGGTTGAGCACTGATATATGCTCAGCAGCTCGTCTTGCGATATCAGCACATTCTTCTTTATTGACTCGAACTCGCTGTCAGTCTTATTAGCAATAATATTACCATTATGAGTATATAGTCGCTAGAACAAACCTCTGCAATTTCCAGAAGCGCGATACCTACTCCAGCGATAGCTTTCAATATCCCACCATGAGGGACTGCTTCGCCGAGACCCTGCACGATCTTGAGCGCCGATAGCAGACTCGAAGTCGTGTCCGCTGAGAGGGGCATTGTCGTCGGGGAGGGTACTAGAGCAGCAAAGAGCTATACAGGTGGGAGAATGACGACCTTATGAGCAAAAAACTGGTGGATGAATCGTAGTCGTACCGTTTGAAGCGCCGGACACTAGTGTCTTGAAATTGAAAGCCCCTATGGGGCACAAAGGTGGCATATCGTTCGGAAAGCCGAAATGCGATCTATGCACCATGTCGAAATTGGCGTCTGGAAAGGATGGGACGAAAATAAAACCGTGAACGACATGATAATATGACAGAGAATTAACTGTTTGGTCGGAGTTTCGGATCGCCAACTCTCTTCGAATGTTTTCCGTCCGTCGTCGACGAGCAACGCTAAATATTCATATTTATTCTTGGATCATACGCAATTGTTGTCGATCTTCTTTCACATGAAATCAGTTTTGAAACCTCAGCTGTCCTCAAACCAAAAGAATCTGAACGGCATGCATATGACACGCCGTTATCATAGCCTAAAGTGACCGTTCGCTCTCATTCCACAAACTCTTCTCGAGCAGTTCGAATTATCCGATATACGATGATGCCTGGCACATTAACTCATGGTCCCAGTTCCCCAATATGTGTCAGGGGTTTCGTCAGTCCTTTGACCTGCGGCAGTAACTCGCTTCAGCCAATCCAAATATTCCTGCTGTCTCGTGGCCTCTATCTACTACGTAAGATCTCACACCGATCTGACCTCTTTGCTTTATCGTCAGTCTTGAAAAAATATCTCTCCTCGAGGAATCGTCAAATTGCTCAATCTTGCCTTTGATAACGATATCGAAGTTTCCGAGCCATGGATCTTCTTCGGTATCTTGTCTGCGTTCTTTACGCTAGTTGCTCAGACCTCGTCCAGAATACGCTCATAGGAACGAGATATCGCGATTGGCTATGGATCGTCGCTTGATCGATGTCGGTCTTCACCCATGTCGGTGTCGCTCCTTGACCAATAGGGCGGTATAAATTCCACACCAACAGCTCTCTGTTCGTTACTACATCCTCCTCACCCCCCATTCCACTCTCTCATACAACATGCCCAACGTCGACGCCGGTGTTCCCAAACCCAGTAGGCCCCTCTACCTCACATACCTTTGATCGAGCTGACGGACTACTGTAGAAGCTGCACCCAACGCACGCGTGAAAGGTGCTGCCGGAGGTGCTAAAGCCCCCGCTGAGGTACCTCTTGCAGGCGCAGAGGTCAAGACGGGCAAAGCAAAGTCAAGTAAGACTGCCTTTCTTGCGCAAACGAACTATGCTTATGATTGACAGGTCCTGCCAAGGGCGCGAAGCGTGGCGCAAAGTAATTCTGACACAACCCAACACCTTGATGTATGTTCATTTTCTTTTGAAGTTCGGCCTTTCTGATCTATACCACAGCTTTCAGACCCACGTGTACATGTAATCGATAATCCCTGCAGACCACAAGTGCTTCGAAGTGTTTTGTGGGTACGCTAGAACCTTTGCTATTGCTCCATGATTAGAGAATATGCATGAATATGTCCCGTACATTGTGTATGTGATACGAGCGAAGACACATTGAAGTTACAAATCAAGCCATTGGTATGCGCACCCCCCCAGGACCCATATGATCCTTCAGTATTCGCCGAGAATCATATGAAAGCTCGAGATAAACACTTCCTAAAAATTGAAAAAGTCCTAAATGAAGCCCAGATTTCCAGAACTAAGTCTTTCAGAGTTTTAGTTTCGCGTTTAGATTAGATGTGACTGGGTTCCAGTAATGTAGTTATCAAAAGCAGGGCAGCATGCATGCAAGCGATCATGCTTACATAATTATGGATCTGTTGCCATGATCGTGATCATGATCATATTGAAATGTTTTATTAGTGCGACGTCGACGGATACCCTCCGGTCCTGCTTGCTTCATCGAAGACGACTGAGCACTCTGGTACCATATGATAGCAGGAATACGCTCTCTGAAAAGTTGATGATTGGCGACGGCTGATGGTGCCAGCAATATCCGCCCAGTAACTATTGGAGGCTCGAATGATCTATGAAGAACCATCAAGACAGCGTGTTTAGAAACTTTCTGTTCGTTTGGTGACACCTTCTGTTGCTGAGGGATGTCAAATTGATCTGAGCGATACGCGTTGGACGATGATTAGTGAGTAACGATTCTTTCGCCTCTCTTTGGTTCTGACCATCGTAAAATTGTGGCTCGAAGAATTCGTTTGAGGACACCACACGAGTCTCCTATTCGTCCCATCTTCAGGCTATCTCAGTTGGACCCCGTTGGTCGTGCGTGTCTATGTTGCCATGCGATCATGAAGGACTGTGCACATATGAAGCATCATCTATTCCGGATTCAAACTGGCATATCGAACGGAGGTTGCTGGGACCTTCACTCCCGTTTTGCAGAGATCCAGTTGAATTTCTGGTGGTCCAGCTTTCGGACGGATGTCACAGGGGCCAGGGCCATGAGGCATCCGGTATTCAATGCCAATAAAACCAGTCCACTAGCCCACCCTCGTCCTACATCAAGATATTCCTCGCTCATATCAATATTGAGTCAACCATTAAAGTGCTATGTCCCAGGACTTTACACAAGCAGAGATAAGTGAGTACCGAAGTACCAATATAGCGCAAGAGACGCTGATTGTACCAAGCTTCCGGAGATGGCGGCGCAGGTGGTGGACGAGGAGGGGACATTGCATCCCACAATATCACCAATGATTCCCATGGATCAATGAACAACCCCAAGTCTTACATCACCAAGGGTATGCTTCCCGTTGCTCGATGTATTCTCATCCTGACCTCCGCCATGATACCATCAGTCGGCATAGATCCAACGTCAGGTACGCATTCCAGGTTCGACTTAGAACTTCACAACTGACGGTGTCCAGTCTTCGCCTCAGGGGGGCGTCCGGCTGATAGCTCAAGGAACACATGGACTGATCATTCATCCCAGTCTCTGGTGGATGCGTCGGTCACCACGCACGATACTTCCACTCGCAATATATCGCACGTTTTCGGAAGTGAATGTGAGAGCTTTTCAATATATTTCTGCCCATTACTGAGCCTAACAGTCGTATACACAGTACCGTCTTCGATGCCGAATATTGATCACTTATTACGAATTCACTCCTTCGACGATGATCACCCGGCGCTCAGTGTCCCCCTGCCTGACTCGCCCACATCGTCTCGTCAATCTCAGTCTTCTGTTCCTTCCGCTGTCATGCCGTCCAGGTCACATTCGAGAGATCGCGGGAATGTGCCAGCACTTAAATCAGACCATGCACCTTTGATCGCGCCGACGCAGGCATCCGCGAAGAGACCAAAACCGTTGCCGGAAGGCTCTCAACCTGAGTCTTTGACTACAACGACATCCACTGAAACTTTAGTCCCTTCGAGGCGAAGTCGGCCTCCACCGCCCATACACATTCAGAGCCCTGAAAATTCTCCAAGCGAAATGTTTAGTACCCCAGGGCCAATTAATCCGCCGCCAGCCGAAGCGGACAGTGATTACCTACTTCCTCAGATCAGTTATCAGGTTCCGACAACGTCCACAAGCATTATAGTTCCCGGATCGACCCAACATCCTCAGCCAGAGCATCAAAAAGCCAGTGAAGATGTTCTCACCGTGACAAGCCATGAACCTCCAAAGGATGACCATCAGGGGACAACCGGCGACCCACCGGATAGTTCGCTCAAGTTGGTTGAGCTGATCGGCAAGCGTACGTCGCCTTCCGCATTCGTGTTTCTTGAGTGATATTTATTTATTTTCCTTCCCCTTCCCAGTGGTACGCACAAGGGAGAGCGGAGGAGGTATGTAACATTCCTACGTGGTCAATCTTTAACCATTGATTTATCTCTCTTCATCAGGTGATGCAGAGTGGCCCGCGTCTTCAACCCCAGGGAATGCTTTCACCGATGCTTCTCATCAATCGGTCATGGACCACTCGGTCACAAAGCACGATGCTTCGATCACCAACATCACTTACACATACGAGAAAACCAGTGAGCTTTTCAACAATATCACCACACCCACACATTCATGTGATCAGTTTCAGCAGTGGGCTCTGGACCAGACCATACTTCTGGCGTCATGAAGACCGAGTCGACTAAAATCCAATCCACCACACTCTCCGGAACTCATCCCGACTCTGTGTCAATTCCTTCCGTTCTACCTGCCCACCTTGAAGGACCCCAGACCTATTTGATGCCACAAACTCCTTTGGCTACTCAAACGTCTTCCATCGACCCCCCTGACATTGTGGAGAATGTCGCACAGGAGGAACCCCCGGCCTCAGAAGATGGCGTTCCTGATATTCGTCAAGTTGGGAATAACCAAGTCCTATCGACTCCGGAAGATACATCTAAAGCCGTAGACGAACCTCGCCAGGTCGAGGCAGTCCAGGTAGTCGAAGCAGTGAAGGCAGAGGAGTCAATGGATATCACAAAACCGGCGATACCTGATGCTCTTCAGTCAGCCCAGTTAACCCTTGTGGAAAGAACAATCATATACGCACTATTTGCGGCGTATTGCATATACCTTGCTAGCTTTTATGTAGGTGGTAAAGTCAAAGTGTATTTGGCATCGCCATCGCATGATTCGTTGACTGTGCAAATCAGCTACTAGTACACCGGTAGCGTTTACTAGCGATGAGCAGCTACCGGTATACCATTGGGGACCGGCAAGCCCTATAACGATTTTGTTACGCTTACATAAGACAAACACTAGTCGCGTCGTGGCAAAAGCTGGAAGGTCTCGAGTCTATGTCTCTCCTTGCCACAACGTTAGTATAAATTTTTCAAAATAACATGGAAGTGTCCCAGTGTTATCCAGATACCAACTACCAGAAAAAGAGTAGTCAATCTTTGTCAATAATCAATTTTTTAACCAGAGGCGCGCCCTGATGCGACGCGAAATTGTATTATGTAAGCGCTCCTCCACCGCGTGCACCGTCTCCAAAGATGATGCGATTTTCAGCCACACACACGCGAAACGGGCGCGGTTTCTGCTCGAGACCAATTTTCTCCATGTTTTATTGAAAATGTTTGGATTTGATTTTCAAATTCGTTTCATACGGGAGAGAAACGGTGACTAACTACGTGTTCCGATCCGAAAATAGAAAAACTAATCCGAACACTTTCTTCAGAACCCCGAAAAACCTCCATTTCGCACCAATTTGGGTTGAATTTGGTAGCCGGGAACCCAATAAAGACGAGTTGCCACAAAAGCAGCCCGTGCGTGCCAAACGACGCGACACGTCGGAGTTGAATTTTTGGCGTGTCGTTGCCGGTCCCCAATACCATCGTAGTAGCATGCATACTGGTGTTGGTCGCCAGATTTTCTCGTAATCCTCCAATCCCAGAAGTACGTTAAGGTCATATAACTGCAGTTTGACATACAAGGTTGACGTGCTGTTTCACATCGCGAGAAAAGTGTATTTATGCGTGGCGCCGTGTTGCTGCCGACTCAGGCTGTCAACATTAATGTGTTGTGTTGTGTATCCCGCAGCGAGTTCCACTAGCCCTAGCCCTAGCACGGCACATGCTGTTATGCTACCACTCACACTCACGCCCTCTCCCTCACCCCTCTGCCCCGGCAAGGCGTGTCGAGGTACCCTCTCTACACGAGGAGGCGGAATTAGGGTTTTGTCATAGATCACCAATTCACCATGCCCTTTGCCTTCCTCAAGATCTTCCAGCTAACTTGATAGCATCACATTGGCTGGTACTACCTGGTAGTGACGATTCCCTCAGTGCCGAATGGACTACTCTGTTAGTGATGCTAAACACGACCTCACAAACAGTATCATCTTTGCGGAGAACAGCTGGGTTACAAGTGGAGGATATGCCGATATTCACAGGGGGTGGTACAATGGTCAGACGGTTGCTGTCAAAGTGATACGTGAAGCAAGGGTATCAAATCGTAAGATATCAACCGTCCTGCGGGTAAGTCTTTGTTTCTTGTCAACGAACTATTAGTACCTCATCCGGGAATGTGAAGAATCTTGAAAGAGAGAGACGACTGTGGTCAAGCATGCACCATGAAAACATCATTCCATTTCTAGGAATCTGTTTTTATCCTGGTGACAATCGAATCCAAGGTGATCTGATCTTCTCGCTGGTATCACCTTGGATGGAAAATGGGACTATACATGACTTTCTGAAGAGAGAGCGTACGTCAAACCGCATCGACCTAGTAAGTCATTCTGAGCCCTGCTTCCTGAACAGTCCATTAATCCCAAAGGACACGTATCAGTTGCGGGGCGTTCTAACTGGTCTTACATATCTGCACTCTCAGAATATCATCCATGGGGACCTCAAAGGAGTACGTCACCAGTTTCACAAGGGTCGTGACTCATAACATCCAGGATCATAGGGAAATATTCTGGTCTCCAATGAGGGGAATGCAATGTTGGCCGACTTCGGCTTAGCACAGATGGTAGCAACCGATCCAACACTTACATATATGATGTCCACAAGTTCCACCCTTACCAATTTGGGGGGAACAGTAAATTGGATGGCCCCAGAATTATTCGAAGAGATGGAATCGATCCCGAAGCTGACCTAGCAAAGTGACGTTTGGTCTTTCGGATGCGTTGTACTCGTGAGCACGGACGCGCGTTTCCATTATCATGCATTATTGTGGTGCTTATCGAGAGTCAGTAATTGATCGCGGGTTGCATTCCGTATCAGTTCTGTCGCAGGCCAGCCAGCGTCATATCTGCAGTCATGCGTGAGACTGCACCTTTTCCGTCTCCGGAGCTGGCAAAGAGTACCACCAGTGTGCCCGATGAATTCGAAGAATATCCCAGACTTTGGGATCTCTGCCGACGCTGCTGGAAATTCGATCCCGAATCTCGCCCGCTTTGTGTGGATATAGGCATCGCATTCTTCCCACCACGGAGATGCGACACTGCAGGGATAGAGGACCCCCAGGTACGTAAACTGGAGGCTTCCTCCTAAGATCATATTCTGACTCTCCCTTGTACGATCCTTCAGGATCTCCCCGAAGTCGAAATGAGCGAGTATCCTCGGGTTTGGGGCCTACTCAGTTGAATTGATATACATTCTCTTAGCAACCGATGATGGAGATGGGCGCGCCGGAGATATTGGATCTCATAAAAATCTCGTCGAATCCGACACTTTCTCCGACTATGCCAAGCCTTATATTGATTCAGGTCAGACCTTGGCCTCGCCGAATTGTTTCTCAATATTGACTTGTTGTCGCGGGTCAAACAATAGGTAGAAAATACTTGTTTGATTGTGAGTTGATTTCGTTGCGCTACCTCCGAGTCCAGGATTACTAATCCAGTCATATGCGTCAGTCTTGGGGGAAGGCTCGACAAAAATCACTCATACTGCTGGCAACACAGCGAATGAGTATTCTCGTCAAGATTTCACAAATCGCTGGATTGCTGCGAGTGATCCGTCTTCACAACATAACAATTATTACGGACCAGGTCAGGATCCCGAGTCTCTTGCTGACCTTCGTTCATCCGTCTTTCTCGCAGGGATTCTCAGACGTGAACGGTCCAACTCGTCTTTGAGGGATGTGACCTATGGTCCCAGTGATTCTTTCCACTCTTTTGGGGGCAGAGATCGATCGAGTTCCTCAACGGATGACTTTCAATCAGAGGCACTGACTCCTTTGAGATCCACCAATACTGCATTCCATTCGAGGCGAAATAAGCCTCCGCCCCGTATCAACACCGAGAGCCCTGAAACTCATTCCAGCAAGGCGTTCAGCTCGCCAGCACCAATCAATGCACTGCTAATGGATTATTATATTTCTCGCAGCAGCATTCAGGATGAAATAACATCGGTAAATGTCAATGTCCAGTCGATCGGATCTTCCGAAGAGTCTCAAGCAGGGGATTGGGGAATTGAGCATGGTGGAAATGGCGGAGACTTTGGCTCCTACGAGATCAGCACCGATTCACATTCAACGTCTCCAAGAAACATGGCTGCCGATCTGACGAACAGATATACGCTCATCTATCCAGAACCTATCGTCGTCATCGTCGAAAGCCACGACGATGGCAGCGACACCTGTTTTCCCCCTTCGCGGCGTACGACTTCCCCTTCGCACCGCCCGATCACAAAAAAGACCCGCATCCCACATCCCAAATCCCCCTCTCCCCGGATCTGAACGTGTAGTTCAGTTCGGAGAAGCTCGATCGCTCGCGAAGAACGTAAGCTTCAGTATGCATTTTTTCACTATCACCGTGCACCCTCGCCGGACAATAAAACGAGGGGAAAGGCAGAAACGAACAAGACTAAGGAAGGGGCGAATCCTTTTGCTGGTGCCGAGAGCTGCAAGCACATTTCGGACTTGTTGGGGCCGGGTCCCAGGAGTGGCAATCCTGAGGCTGCGATTCAGAAATTCGACGGTTGGCGCGAGGCGATGGGGCCCAACGTTGAGGACAATGACGCCAGTACGAACGCGACTATCCTTACTTCTTTGACATCCTCTGCCTCAGTCGCCATTCAATCCGTTCCTAAGTTCTCCACGACGTGCGACGACAAAAGCGAAAGCCACGCGGTAGACGAGACCATATCCGCCTGGACGCCTCGTACAACGAGTCTGAGTTTGCCGCCGTTGCGGAGCATGTAGAGTCATTGTAGACGCGTCCACGATTTCGGAGTCCGTTGGGATGTATGGCGAGGGTGTATATACCGATTCATCGCCTGATATCACATCGTTGCCTCTTCCTAGTATAGTAGTAGTAGCAGTCCACACCACTCCTGTCAGGCCAATAAACAATATCAGCAACGTCTGCTGCATACACAGAATCAGCAATTCGGAGTTCGCGACCGCTTGGCACCAGTTGTTGCCATTCTCCTTCCCAGAGTTCCCACAGCTTAGTCGCGATTAATCCGAATACGGAGACCACGATATATCAGAGGGCAACAAAAGCGAGAGGGCATAAGCGAGTTCGGAGATAAGAGTATAAGACCGCGAAGACAACGCGACGAGCTGTGGGAGCCTCTGGCACAAGATGACATCCGTTTCCGATCCGAAGTGTTTGCACCTGCTTGCCAGTCACGGTTGCCTTCAACATGGCTGGCGGAACATTCTCATCTTGCACCCGTTTGGAGTGCCTGTTGTATCCAGAAACTACCTATTAAAATACTAGATGTTGCCATATTTTTTGAGGAAATTTACAGCCTTGGTACTTCGAATCCGCGAGCAGCACAATAATATTCATACAGTCTTGCTGGTTTCTGTAGGTTGACGTTGTTGAATACACAGATTTTGGGGTTGTTCTCTTAGTAATGAGTTTGAATGATCGATTTGGATTTTATCGACGCTTCGAGGGACATCTCGTTGCCTTCACTGCCCGCTTTGAGTTCCTCGAGAGATTTCTTTGAAAAATCATTCTGACAGAAATTAGAGTGATTCCCACCTTCTTTCTGGGGGCATTAAGTATTAAATTATCTCCTGCATCAAAATTCAATTTCCCGCCCTTTGGGTCCCATACGTCCTCAAAGAAACCCCTGCATCAGGTTTCTCTCGGGTTTCCGAAAGAGTGACATCGAGTGACGGGTGATTTCGGATCGGAAACGGATGTCATCTTGTGCCAGAGGCTCCCACAGCTCGTCGCGTTGTCTTCGTGGTCTTATACTCTTATCTCCGAACTCGCTTATGCCCTCTCGCTTTTGTTGCCCTCTGATATATCGTGGTCTCCGTATTCGGATTAATCGCGACTACAGCTGGGGACAGAACGATAGGCGTTTTGGAAAAAAATACAATAGGAAGTTTGGCCCCACTTTTTACTATATTAGGATGGAAATGACATCTATTTTGGAGCCGGACGAGTCGACGTGAGAATTGATTACCAAACATGGCAAAATTCGGAGCTTTTGGTAGTGGGGCGTGTGTTGTATTTTTTTGCAAAACGCCTATCGTTCTGTCCCCAGCTGTAAGCTGTGGGAACTCTGGGAAGGAGAATGAGTTGTTGCTACCATTGACGATATCGATCACGCGGCTTTCGCGAAAATGACCCCTCTCCCCGGTTCTCCCACTCGAGTACCTTTGCAGCTCAGAATTGAAGGGCCCCAGACCTACCCGATCCCTCCAGCTGCCTTGGTCGCTGAAATGTCTTCCGTCACTCGGACTCGCTCCCCCCGATACCATGAAGAATGTCCCACTGGTCCACTGGAGGAGACCTCGGTTTCTGAAGAGGAGGACATTCCTGATACTGTGCTCCAACAAACATATGTCCCAGTCACATGTCACAGCACCTCTCGTTGGGACACTAAAAGGTGTCCCGTCACCTGTCACATAGAATTTTGGGACACTTTTCATATGAAATAAATTTTCAAAAATCATTTTTCGCCCCAGAAAAGCGATTTGGGACACATTTTTTCTTCTGGTCACACACAAATTTTCAGTTTGAGACAGTGGGACACTTGGTTCATTTCTGTCACATGTCACGGGGGTAGGGACACTTGTTTGTTGGAGCACAGTATTCGTCAATCAGAGAGGATCCAAGCCTTACCGACTCCGGAAGACGCACCTAAAGCCGAAGCCGAAGTTCGCCAGGTGGAGGCAGTCAAGGCAGAGGAAGCCGCAGACGATTCAAGACCAATGATGCCCGATGCTCCCCAATCAGCCGATTTAACCTTTGCTGAGAGAACGATTATATGCGCGTTTTATCGCTGCGTATTGCATATATCTGGCTAGCTTTTACGTAGGCGGCAAAGTGAGAGTGTATTTGGCATCGCCAGACCCCGATTCTCTCACTTTGCAGATCAGCTATTAGCAAGGCTTATATCGTAGCTATTAACATAGTGGTGTTGATCGCCGGGTTCTCGTATACGAACCTATGACATTCTGCTCTGCAGTCGCTCCTGAACTTCGCATTGATCCTCGACCTCATTCATCGTTTGGTCCGCGCTGGGTCACTCGCTCTCGCAATGATAGAAGGATGTGGGCCATGGATCTCAACCTCTATTAATACAAATATCTAAAGCCCTTCTTCCGCTCAAGTGCTTCCTCGAAAGTAATGCCCTCCAGTCTAGCTGCGTCTTCTATTCTCTCTCTCGCAGCTCCCTTCACATTCTCCAATTGTTCCCGGTCAAGCTTCTTATTAGCCAAAATGAGATTAGTACGTATACCTATGCCGATCATGTCAGATGAGTGCGAGTTCGAAATGAAAGACCATAGCTTACATAATCCGAGAATCGTAGTGATTATGAGAGATATGAGGGCTATCCACATACTGGGCCTATATAAAGGACCCCAGGCCGCCTTCCATGCATAAGCACCGACACTGCATAATCTGACGTTGTAATACAGTATTTCTGCTGATAGACGGGGACGTACGCATTGCCAAGATTGCCAACTGAGTTATCTTTCAGCATGTGATCATACTATGGCATACAAGGGATAACTCACATCCGTTCACCAGTCCGATAGCGGCAGCACGCTTAGCTGGTGGACGAGGAATAGCACCCGAAAGCCTGGACGTTGATGGGTACGGGTAAATTCCGTCGAATGTGATAGACGTACCACACAAGAGTCAATGCAAAACCTAGTCAACGGTCAGCAAAAGGTGGAGATGTGCAAGCCGTTCCTTGTACGAACCAGCATATCCTAATGACATCAAATACAAACTGAAATATCTCGCAGCCGTATTGCTTGTCATGATACAAATGATATATCCCAGCATGACTCCGAACCACGGGATGGCGATGTGGAAGAATCTCTCGCCCGTCCTATCTGTAGGCATGGTAATGCTCTATTACAAGTGTTTGGATAAGCCCAAGCCTCACCGCAATGCCACGCGTTAAAGAGACAAGCGATTGAAGTTACGAGCCAAGGCGGACTACACTTTCAATCAGCAAAATACGCGGAGGTTCGGGACCAAACGGACGATGCTATCAGTAAAGTAACAGTCGTCGAATATCCCAACGTAGCTGTGATCGTCGGGAAGAAGTTGACGAAACTGAGGCCAAGCAGCTGGGTGACCATCATAATTGAAAACAGGGCCACTTTGGGGTCGGTGATAGCATCTTTGACTCCCTGCCATGCCCTGGATAACGAACTTCGTCAAGGAGTAGCACAACAGTTAAAGAAAGAAACTGACGAGTCACCCGCGGTGTCTTCGTCGGCTTCACCGGCATCTTCCGCAAGGCGAACTTGGGCCAAACGACGTTCGTCGGGAGTGAGCCACCGGGTATTATGTGGGAAGTCAGGTAGAATATACATAGCAGATATCCCAACCACGATAGTGATAGCGCCCTACGTGAAATATGTCAGTGAATAGGGAGGGCCAGAAGCGACAGCCATTACCTCAATAATAAAGAGCCATCTCCAGGCACGAATTCCCATAACGTTCTCCATATTTGCAAGTATGGCAGCTGCCATAAGCTAAATTACATGTGAGCCGGGGCTACAAGCGCAGCCGTGGAACTTACACTACTGAAGGCCATGGATATCAGTGATCCAAAATAAAGAATGGCCGAACGAAAAGCTAATTCCTGGAATACAAATCGGTGAGTGATATGTTAACGGCCGACGACAGACTGCGTGCCTTTCGGGTATACCAGCGGCTCAGAAGGTACATCGCTCCGGGATAGAACGCCGCCTGCGAGGTATTGTGAGTATCCGCTTGTCCTCAGCTCACAGAAGCTCGGACCTCAGGTAATCCAATCAAGACGCGACACCACATAATATCCGAGAATCCTCTAGTCAAAGATGTTGATCCGGAAGTGAGTCCCCATAACACGACACAGCATCCTATGTAGATCGATGGCCTAGGGCGCATAAGCATGAAATCTGTTCGAAGCTCGACGGAACTAACCTCTTTACTCTATTGATAATCTGCGGGACCGAAGATCAGAAGAATTCGGGATTAGCACGAGGCATAGCCGACTTGCCATGTTGGATGGAATCTAGCGGAAATAGTCCGGCACAAGTCAGCACATGCAAGACAGTAAGAGGTCCGAGAAAGAACAAGTACCTGAGTCGGGCAATAGGAAACATACAGAATAGCCAAGACGGTATCGAATTGCATGTCTTCGGCAAGGTCAGACGACAACATTGGGCTTTCGAATTGACTAGATCGTATCGTACCTGACAGACCAAGGTCATGTTCTAGTCCCTTCAAACGGGCAGAAGTGATGCCAGAGCGCTGTTCAACGAATTCGACAACCCAAATCAATTCTTCTGCAGACTACGCTGCCAGACGGGATACCCACGTCGATCTTCCGTGCACAAGCGGATCCATCAGAACAAAATAATGCAGTATAGCAGCTCACACTCACATAGTTCATGATGAATATGACCACCAGACATGGCATAAGTCTGTGATCTAGCTTCCGAACAAGCTCCCGTTCAGCTCTTCGTCTCTCTTCGGCGATCAAAACCCTCCCTTCCACCTCGTGATTGCTCCCGCTACCTGTTTCGTCGTGTTGGTCACGAAACCTGACACGCTCTTCAACGCTGTCGGCATCCTGCTTTGAGACGGGAGTCTGGGTATCGGCGAAAGCAGTTTCAGACTCGTGGTCGTTGGCATTCGCCAGGAGCGGGGCTGACTCGGATTCCACATCGGACTCTCTTGTGGCTAGTTTGGGGAGGGTCTGAAGGGACATATGACAGGCCACGCGAGCCTCTTCCTTCAACCAAGGTCGTGGCCAGAAAGGCGTTGGCTTCGAGCTGTGGCTCGGAGTCTCGGCGATATGCTACTACCCAAAGTCTAATCTCCGGCCCGAAAAGGCCGAGGCGGAACGGCTAACGCTCAAGAGCTTCATCATGAACTGCTACAAAGCTACTTTGTGTCGAAGGAAATGGAGTTGTCGAATATATTACCCAGACTTTAGAGCTTCATCATATGCTACCGCAAGAAGAATAAACTCAGATGCATTCATTAACGACAAAGAACTAGAAACTTTGAACGGATAAATGAGCCCTGCTATCGGGATGAAGACGATGAAGAGCAACAAAGGGGGTCAAATGAGGTGAACTGAATAAGTTCAGTTAACAGAAATGACAGCCGTCCACTCCGGCGTGCCGATCTATATTAATATTCATTTACCGTGAACCTGGAGTCGGCACTCCAGACGGAGGCACAAATATGTTTTCCCGGTACCATTTCAATTCTGCACAACATTTAAAATGACTTTTCACGAGTGAGATGTCATGAGTTACCTTGGATGGACCCCATGATATCGGCAAGAGCTCTGTTTTGTCCCTAGCATTCAGTAATCAGATTATTTCCTGGCAATCTAGACTCACCGGTGTGCTATCTCACGGCCAGGAGGAAGTTTTGGGGGCTGATGGTAAGGCGGATACCATCGCCTGCACAACTCCTGTCAATGAACACGTGAGCGACCTCAGAAAGGGCAGACATCGAATAAGCTACCTTGATCGACGAAACGTCTATGGAGAAGTGAACGCTGAGCATGCATCCGTGCGACAAAGGACCAAGAATCCAACTCACCGACGATCCTGTTTTAGAGAAAGAGAAGAGATTGGCAAATGTTCGGGTGATACATGACAAAGACGGCCCATACCTGTAATGAAGCCAATCAACCACCTCGGGCATTTCCTCGACCAGGAAAGTTTTGTCAACGTGGACAGAGTTTCCAGCTAGCACTCCAGTTCTTTGGACGGGAATCCATTTCTTGATGTAAGCCAATACGCTCGATGACACGAATGCAAGTGAGTTCTTGGACCACAAGGAAGCTTGAGTTAAACCGGACTAGGAACAGTGCTGCACATGAAAACGGTCAATGATAGTTAATGATGCTCATAACAGACCGAGCCATGCTGTGTGGTACACCATTCATCCATTCTTAGAAAGGACTTGTTAACATTTTCTCTGAAACGAATCACGTGAAAAACTCACAAGTCCAAATCTTTACTGTCAACTTTGATAACATATTGTATTCCATCGTCGACAGGCTGCAGATCGCCGTCCGTGATTATCACCTTTGATAGCGACAGTGTTTTAGTCGCCTGAGCTCACGGAAGCCCAATCACCCCGGGCAGAAATCACTCACCGCTATCTCTAACAGACGGTGCCTTTTGGGATCAAGCCCGGTCATCTCACAATCAATCCAAACCAGAGGACCCTCGTTAAAACCCAAGGGCTTGAACGTGCTCGTTGGTGTCGTCATGCTTCTACACCCAAGATTCTGACGATGGAGCGAATGTCGCCGATGATAAAGTCTGATATCGGAGATTCCCAGGCTTGCTATACGTCGACTAGACAAGTAAGTAAGCCTATTGAACTGGCAGAGCTGTGAAAAAGCCAGGATGCAGAACGGTCAGTCCGGTTCGACGCCGACACAAATAAAGTCAAACACGGCGGGCTCGGTGCCGAAGGCGCTTTCCCGCACGTTCCAGCCGCGGACAGGCGCGGAGCTTTTGATCTTTGTATCGATCTTCTTGGAAGACGAAGGCGAAGGCGAGCTGCTGTATCCATTTCGGGTTTAGCTCGCTTGGTACGCCGCCCACTCGTCCTAATCAGGTTGAACTGGCGTTTCCAAGACTCAATGGATGGGCGCACAGAGCGCCGCAATCCCGGTTGCTCATCGGCCACAACGAATTCACTTGGGAGCCCGCATATTGGGCCGTGGGTGTCTCCACGTTCCCAATTAGAGTCAAGGAGCCAATCTCGACCGTGAATTTGTCGGACGCAAGGATGTTATAAAAACACTAAATTTAGGAAAGCTCTAAAATACATCTAATGGAAGAATAAAGAGACTCTGTCCGTTGGATAGCAATTTCAGGAACATGAGTGTGCAGATAAATATATGTTATGATGTAAGGAAATATACTATTGCGTCAGACGACTACGTCGACTGCCATTCTTCCTAATGCGATTTGATAAGATATCGATGGGTGGTAGAGAACAAGCGAAGCCGAAGATGAGGGGAAGTGGATCCGGAGTAGCGGGGATGACAGGGATGTACGCGGAAAAAGATTGACTTTGATCCTCGGAATAATATGGCGCGTTCGACGACGCCGAATGTGAGCAATGTGATGAAAACTTTGAAGTGCGCGATAACAATGATGATGGGAAGCGGCGGAGCAAAAAGTGGGCGGACTCAATAAAGGACGATGGACGGTGCGGGGCTCAGTTTAGAAATCCCAAAGGGTACCAAAAGCCGGTATACCGGCTTCCTTACATCCCTCCATCATCTCAGTATTGCCTTGGAAGTTTGAGGTAATGAAGATAACTGGGACAGCGGAGAATTAGTAAGCAGTTTCAAGATATCGAGCAAAAATTGCGTACCCTCCGCGTTCCACATTTTATATACTTCTTTTAAGATTTTCATCGTGTCAGGTCGTCCTCCGCGTTCCTTCGAATCCCACAACAAAACACGATGTGAACCGAGGCTGTTGATCAGACCAGCGATAGTTGGGCCGAAGGTTTTTTCCTGGTCGCTGCCAATCCAGATCAGGAACCAGTCCGGGCTTTGTAAACAGGTCGACAGAGCGGCACCGAGACCAGTTCCTGTGCAAACTCGGATACCGCGTTTGTATAGCCGAGAGGTATTCGAAACACCGGCGAACTGAAAACTAATGAGATACCAACTCGCGCAGTATGTGCAGTACGCGTACCTTCAATTCACGGGTCCAAATGGTTTTAGGCGGGTTGTTAACCAGTCCGCGAGTGAAATCGCCCTGAACACCGCAAATCATGTAATGATAGGGGGACTGAGTTCCCTCGCTGATGATGCCAAATGCATGATATTCCATAACCGACGAGCGCGAGATACGCCCAAGCAGACCTTGTTGCATTCCGCGCTGGAATCTCAGGACGGCAACTTTGGGGGAAGGGATTTCGACGTCGACGGGGACTTCTCTAATGAAGAACCACGGAAGCAAAATACTGTAATAACGCGGTCAATCGGAGATCCGTTGAAGGTAGGGAGAAATAGACGTACAAGAAAGTCATGCCGGCGGCGAACCAGAAAGCCTGAGAACCGATCAAGTTGTGAACATTCGGAGTAAAGTCACCCTCTTGAGGATTGTAAATGTTGCCCAGAATGACGAATACCCAGGTACAGGCGAGACCGAGCCATCCAATGAAGCGATGGTGACGTTCGAAAACACTGAAAAAAAGTCAGAATGCGTCAACTGAGCTCGCTTGGATTGAATGCTTACTTATGATGGGTATTGCGCACCCAAGGGAATGCACTCATGATACTAATGATCACGGCCAGATTTGTAACAACGCCCATAACAAGCACGGCGTCGTGATTTTGTCGGTGATTTCGGAAATCGTCCACAACGTTGACAATGAGCCAACCGCATCCGGAAGTCGCACAACCCGAGTGAATACCACCGAGGTGTTGGAGGATGGAGGTACAGGACAGTCTGAACCAAAGAGGAGTCCACTGGAAACCCATTTCAGCTTTTTTTCGGAAATGGAAACGCTTCATCCACATACCTTAGCAAACAAAATGTTAACGACGAGGTAAAGGAAGCGACCAAAGATCTCGTTACGCATGAGGATTGCGGTCAAGAGATTGCCGAGGACGAATGCGCCAGGATATTTCCGTGCATATTCAAAGTGGCCGGATAAAGCAAGGACCACTCCAACCAAGTTCAAGATGACGATGAAGGTGAAAAACTTGCGATACGTGTTGAACCACAACCGAAAGCGAATCATTCGGCTAGTTTTCGGCTTCTTCACCGCCGGCTCCTTTGCGGCTGGTTTCTTCAATGGTGTCATTGCCTCTTTGCTCAGCAGGGAGATAGCGCTAGGCAAGATAGGCTTTTCGTTGGAAAGGAGGATGGGGAGAGGAGGAGATGGAGGAGGGAAGTCATGTTTCTTCTCGTCGGCGAAGTCGGCGACTGAGACGGTTCGTGAGGTCAATACTGACTGAGAGGGCGTAGCAAGGGCAGTACTGGGAGTACTCTCATTCGAAGACTTCTCCGAATTGAGGGTCGGGTCCATGGTACCGCTCTCCAAATCTTCAACAAACGTTGGCTGGGCGAGTGCTGACATGACGTCTGTGTTGGTCGTAAAGGGAGGCGTATGGATTTGGGTTGCGAGTTAAGAGCGATCAGAGGTGAACGCGACGTCAACTAGTGCGACGGGCAGAAGGAGAGAATGTGCTCCGAGATAGCAGGGGATAAAGGAGGTAAGGCGAGCGGTAGATATAGATAGAGGTCGGGCTAGGGATGTATGATGTATTGCGAAGTGTATTCGCTCTAGGAGAACTCTGGGGTTGTGTGGCCCAGGATTATCCGTGGCCCCTCTTATAATTGTGCCAATGCCGATATCTTCGCGAGATACTTGAGGTACCCGGAGTTCGGCAGCCTATGGGTGGATGCATATTGCATCGCATCGGGGGTCGCAACGGAATCAACTTTCGACAAGGCATTAGCACAGGAGCGATCAGGCATATTGGACAGTCCCTAAGTTCGCGACTCAGCAATTGCAAGTTTGATCGCAGTCGGAGTGTGAAAGTTCTGATCCTCCGCGCTCCGCGCTTATGCTTCCGCTCTGAAACTCGCAGTGCAGGGTCGCAGCTGCAGATGCTGTACCCTCTAAATTCTTCTTTGGGCTCAAAAATCACACCGCAGTCCGACTTCATTGGTCGCTGGGGACACGCGGTCGAGCCTAACTTTTCTCCCGAGCCCGCACAGCCTCATTTCCTGAGATTACTTCCACTTTTACCCCACCCAAGTCTATCTGAAACTATTTCTGCAAAGCAGTAAAGCAATCGACTCTCACAACGTGCCGGAATCTTCGGGACAACTTGAAAGCATGGCTTTGCCAGTTCGGAGAGGCTTCAGCCTGGACACGGCGCAAAACGGACTCTTTCCCACATGAGTTGCCTAGAATCCGTGACACTGAAGCTAGAAGTGATGCTAATCTCATGTTGTACCTGAGGATTCCACAGGTCAGGGGAGTATTTCCGAGTACAATTCATTGATCACAAGCATAATCCCACAGCAGCGTGGAGGCAAGTTAGACTAACGTATTCAATTTTATTAGACGTGACGTAACGCTAAAACCGGACAACGAATTGATACAGAAGGAACCGAATCGATGACCGCACGTATTCCCAGACTGCTATAGATCCCATACAGATGACATGGATTTTTCCGAGGCTCCTGCGCCACGCGATCGGCAGATATGGCTCTGAAACAACGATTCTTGAGAGGCACAAGCCAAGAGCTCAAAATCATGAAAGACAAGAAATCATCATAGGAACCATCGGGTCAGTCCTCGATCTGTGAAGGTAGTCACCTCTGCCGCATCCTTGACGAGCGTCACCATTGGACCGGCGCGCTGAAGCCTGCGCTGCCTTCGTGAGTGCGCTGCTACCATTACTGGCAGCTAAGCGATTCCAGAGCTCAAGAAGCTGATGGTTCGTGGGAGGTTCGGACTGAAACGGAACCTGACAAGTAAGATGAACGAGCGCTATCGACAGCACGAGCAGCGTTCGGCTTCGGGGACGGGACGTCCGAGCGAGCGAGTCTCTCATGTTTCAAGCTTCTTGTATTTCTCTCCCGAAGAATGAAGAGTCGAAAATCCGGCATGCTAACAGTGAGTACCATCCTGTTTAGAGGTATGAGAAAATGCCCAAAAAGATGATTGCCGAGACCAAGCGATGCACGCTTACGTAATCAACCCTTCCCTGCACGTCGCGGATTCCGATTGCAGCCAATGACTTGCCAGCTTACATCTCACCGGGAATAGGATTCTGGTAACGGAATGCAAAATCGATGCTGGTCGGGAATTTCGTTGCATCCTTGTCTTTGCAACCCGACTTTCAAACGTTTTTGCTTCGGCGAATATTCACTGAAAATCCACGTCACCTCGACGGCAGGCTGGAACCTTAAAAGCACTCGATGATTTGGTTCCGCTCGCACACGGATAAGTACTATGACTGAACTACCTCCAATGCGTACAGGGGCATGCAGCCAGTTCAGACTTTACTCTAACAGGATCCTATAATCGCAAATTGAACTTTGATCAGCGCGCTGAAGCTAGATAAGATATCTCTCACCTCCAACGCGCATAAACCAAGTTAGTTTCTCCTCATCTCAAGATCCGTTTTCGGCTCTTCTGTGGCCCATTAGAGACGCAATAGACACAAGACAGTAGTCACCGCCGGTTATACTGAGCCACGTCCTGGGGCCAATTCTCCAGCCTTGTTGACTCTGACCCCGCAACCGACGTCGTTACTCCGTATTTTGGGACCGCTCATACCCGCCATTTCTAGTCGATCTGGCCAGCCAGATCATAGGTGTCATTCTGATCGAACGAGGGATGTAAAATTGCTTCCATATCGCATGGACGGCCTATCTTCCCATGAAACCTACCCGAAGTGATTCCATGTTCCAACCTCTACCGTTCCGATATCCTCTTGATCATCTTGGATCTCCTTAGGGCCATCTGTCAAAGAGTTTCAAGGTATGCCCAGAGGGCCCTATCGTGGGTTTGACACGTCGGGATATTCTCGGTCATTGATCAACGCTCGTTGCGGGCAAGGTTTGACCGTTCGTAATCCACGGCGACGTCTCAAATGACATCGTCAGGGTGCGTGGAGTCGCTCCAACGATCGGTTTTGATAGCTATTCGTAGGTATGTCCCTTGGTCTTCCTTCTCAGAGAGATTGCTCATTGAGCCGGCGATAGAAGGAGAAGTTTCGGATATGGCCAAGTCCTCTCAAATCCGTTTTGTAACAGGTCCGAAGTTGGCTCCCTAGTTGCCGGTGTTCACTTTTGAGACCCGATGGCAGATCCTTCACCTGAGGTGCCACGATAAGCAAGTGACCTGGTGGCGTTTTTTGGTGGTGCGACCGCCCTTTGGCTTTCGATCCGGTGGGCCTGGCGATTGCTATTGGTGTCTTGTTCGGGCAAGCTAGCACGTTTCGCAATGCGGGGGGACGTTTCGAGACTTATTGGAAATACATGTAATTGCAGAACTGACGTCTGTTGACCTATTGATCCCATATCACTGTACGAAGCTAGACATGATAATCCTGCGTGTGTACAACAGTGCCTTTTTCGACTCGTTTAAACTTGTTCCCCGAACCACCATTTGACCATTGCTCCGCCGCTCGGACCATTCTCTTCAACACTAAAATCAGCTCTCCCTTGAAAGGGAATTTTTGCCAACAACTTCGGCAGCCAGTATATATCATCCGCCCACATGCCGTCGTAAGGAATCGAGGGTGAATCGGATTCGCTTGTCGTCTGGTCTGGGTTTGTTGAAAACCATTTCGGTCGCATTTCATCAGTCCTGCGAGCGGCAACAATAAGATCAAGCAGTCGTAATCGCATGAACAGCTGAAGCGTACTCCACCGGTTCTCCGGTCCATTCTTCTACGCGAAATATATGTATGAAGAAAGAAAAAGAAGTGTTTTGCGCAGTTGTGAATAGGAGGAATCCACACGGCACCGGTCTACCCTCAATGCCGCATTCTTCCTGGGAAAATAATGAAGTTAAGTTAGCATGAGGAAGCAGTAAGAGAGAGACAGTGCCTTAGACTTACTTTCAGCTCACGGGCCGCGGCCTGTGTCACTGTCTCGCCTTCTTCGACTTTCCCACCGAAACCATTCCAACTGTGCATGACGATTAGAGATCCGCAGTTCACGGTGCCAAGCGGTTTACAGGTCCTGCCCGATGCCACGTTTCTTATATCCCAGTAAAATCTACAGTGTGAAAAAATTCAAAGAATGAAGTTTGCAAAAGAGAAGGAAGATGTTATAAGTACACAACAAACCGACTTATGAAATGACTCACTCGTTGGCCCTTTTCGTCCACTACAAAAGCATTCGTAAAATGTTTCGCTTTCGCTACCGGAAGCCAGGCAACTTCGTCGCCCCCAGAATTGATATTCACATATTGACCAGAGATCCCAGGCGGCGCCGACATGATAACAGAGACCAAGGTTAAGCGCGAACAAAGACTCCGATGAGGTTACGTAGGTGCGGCTCTGTCAATTTGGAAGCCTCATCTCCTTGACGCCAGCGCAGTTTTCGAAACGTGGGCTTCTCAGATAGCTCACTTCCGCAGTGCTGAGAAAAGAAGAGATGATGGCGACTACATCACGGCCACGACGCGCTCGACGGTCAGGAGTAATCAGATTAAACAGACCCCAAGGCACAGAAACAACGACTTTGGGGTTTTCATGAGTCGTACAGACTGCGGCCGAGATGCCCTAGTTGCCGAAAACGGCAACCGATTTCTGCCCGATTCGGAATCGGAGTTTGAATCCGCAGAACAAGGCCACGGCGAACTCACGCATCCAAACAATTCACATCTCCCTCATGATCAAGCTCGATCAAGTCATGGTCATGCAAATATTTCCAAGAAAGTGATATACATCTGAAAAGGTAAATTTTATCTCTGAAAAGCGGACCTTTTCGGGACGCCGAGATCCCCGACATGCTTGGAGGCGCGGACTTCGGAGGTTACCTCCGAGTCGCCTTGTTCAAGCTCTTGTTCTACGAAATGGACGGGGCCTTTGAACCTCAATGGATACATTTGTGGGCCTCAGCTACAATGATTGTTACCACAACAACTCCATCAACAATGGCCTTGTCCCCAAAGAGCGGGAGATCCGATGAGTAGCTCTATTTAGAGCAAGAGCCGTCGTCTCTGGCTGCAAAATTTCCCCCTCCCATATCGTCTGACAGAACCTTGAATTTTCTGTTGTCTTTACTGCTATGTTGATTGAAGATCTCTCTCGTTCTCAATTGCAAAGGCTGGCCAAGGTAAGCTTTGACATTGAGTTTGGCTTATCTAGATTGAGACAAGTGGATTGTCTCTGGTCAATTTTAGCGGAGATCGGCTGTCTCGGCATTCCTCGGCACGGTTGCCTCGTATTT
>KV419438.1:65186-95424 GCA_001630475.1 Sistotremastrum niveocremeum HHB9708
CTGTTGTCTTTACTGCTATGTTGATTGAAGATCTCTCTCGTTCTCAATTGCAAAGGCTGGCCAAGGTAAGCTTTGACATTGAGTTTGGCTTATCTCTAATATTAACCGGCTTTCCTTACAGAAAAAAGGGATAAAAGCGAACCAACGATCAGAGAAACTGAGACAAGCACTCGTAGAACATGGCTTCCCGTGCGTAACATAATACTGCATATCAATTGCTCATGGTTGATGGTCTCTCTTATTCAGGGATGCCGCAAGCTTCAGTGAGCTCCTCGAGAGGCAATCTGATACCTCGAGCTGGAGGACCATGTCTTCCCCGCGTTTGAGTCGCTCACGTTCTATCACTCCAACGCGCCAAGTCGCCTCTTGTGACGAGACAAACAAACGACCACAGGCAGCTTCCGTGCCACACTCCACTCGCAGCCTTACACCCATTGTGAAACCACCAGCCATCAAACCTGAGCCTGGAAATACACTCCTCCTCTCCATAGGTATGCGTGATGGAATTCTCTATATCTCATCTGCTTACGCGACTCCTTAGACTCCGATACCCCCTCACCCCCAATGCCTGCTCGTTCTCTGGAGGCTTCTCCTGCGGCGGCTAGTGCCACTTCGGAATCACAAAATACAGTCGTCGGTGCGTCGCTTCCCACAAACTCTATGCCGCTCATCCTGAACTTCCGCCATCAATCAGAATCACCTCCCGAATTCAAGATGATCACCACAAAATCCGGTCACACTGTCGTCATCAAAGTCGACCACGATGACCAGATTTTCGTTCCACTACCTCAAGCTCCTACGGGTATGTTCCTTGCTTCTTGCCACTCACTCGATCGTGACGGTCATTATCCAGATGAATCCGAAGCATATCCGTACATGCCACCTGCTGCAGCTGACGATGATGAAGATTTGTACAGTACGCCTTCTCTTCATCTATCACACCTGTCACTTATCAATGACGATTAGAAACGGATTGGACGGCTGATAATGCTGGAGAGTTTATTGATGACATCTATCGTCAATACTTCGATTTGCTCAATCAAGAACATCTTCTTGGGAAGAGCTTGTCTGACCTGTGCAAAGAAAAGCCTGAGGCTCCGAAGAAAAGGTTCGCATCTTTTCCTTATCTCGATCCACCCAATCTGACATCTCACTGAAGGAAACGAAGTGATTCGTCTGCTGATATACCGCCCGCCAAGCGAGAGTTCAGAGAAGCGTCTCCAGATTTCTTCGACTACGAAGATGAGGCCGAATACGAATCTTTCACAGCTCAGCCCGGCATCTCCACCTCCACCTCCACCTCTCACACTCCCTCAACCTCGACCGACAAAGTCGAATCAAGGCAGGACGCCGCCGAACGAATCAATTTCCAGACCGCACTCGTCCAATTCGCGTTTGAACTACCTTACTCCCACGAACCCTCAGAATGGAAAGACAGAGACATACGCGAGGCGTTCGAATGTCTCATTCTCCCAAACATCCCCTCCAAAGGCTTCCCCACCCAACTCACCGAGGAGGAACAAGAACTCTATTCCTTCGAGCGTCTATTCTATCTCGGAGATTCGGAGCAACAGTCCGCGATCGATTTTGGATGGTTGGAGAGACGATTACCTTCTCTCGGCGTCCAGTACGATTATAAAGCTTTCGCGCTCGACATCTGGATTGCCGAACGCCGCAAACAACTTGCAGGCGAAGGCGGGGACCTCCAAGGCCTGCTTATCGACTTCCAGTGGAGGAATATCCGGCTGGAGTTGGCTAAAGCATACGTCGCTCTAGCTTGTCAGGAATGCGAGGAGGACTATCCATTCCCTCGATCTGGAAATGAAGAAGATTGGAAGTGGTGGCTTGAGACTCCCCGAGGAACTGATGCGGACGAGTACGCCGCTCGAGTCGCGTATATGGCTCGAATCACTCGTCACTCGTCTAAAGTCAGAATTCCTCTCAATCTTCAGCAGAAGACTCTCGATAACGTTACGAAGCTCGTTTGGGACGAGGCGATAGCGTCGCGTTCGACGAAGTACGGGCGAGCAAACCGGATCGGTCAGGAGTTGATCTGCCATCCGGAGCTTTATGGCAAAGGTGCCGCTGATGATACCCCAACAGAAGAGGGCTTCGTGAATTCCACGTACCGCGGAGGAGATCCACTGAATGATCTCGACGAATCTTCGTCTGACTCCGAGGTTGAACTGCAGATAGTTGTACAACCTCCTTCTCCCGGCGCCTCACACATCAATTCTTCCTTGGCGCCGGCTCCTACTGGGAATCAACCTTCGACCCGTAAACGTCCTTCGGAAGCCGAGAGTGAAGAGCGGGAGGTTGAGCCCTCTACTCGCAAAAGGAGAAGGTTGAACTGACAGGACTATCCATTCCATACATATACTTGCATTCATATTATTTATTACAATCTGATGTTTCTTGATCAATCCTTAGCTCACACTGGTGCTACACGTACATGCTCATACACTGAATGATCGTCAATCCGTCGCGCCTATCCGCTACCTGTCCTACTATCTTCAAAGTATCAATTGCCGGAATGTTTCGGTCCTCGTTTACAGGACGGCTCGCCAGTGTCTCCTGCATGGAGGCCCTTCTCCAAAGCGTCCCATTTGCGTTTCAACTCATTTTGAGCGATTGTAGCATCCTCTAGGGCACGCTTGGTGTACTCCATTGCGTGCCTTGCGTTCGCACCAACTGATTCCAAGACCTTCAAGGCTGTTCCTAGTTCGGCTCTGTCTTTGACTGATTCTAGAATCGCGGGGAGATCGTCAGGAATTCGTTGAAGGAAAAGTAGACCAGTGCTGGTGCTGGTTTCCAGATGGCCGCATTGCTCGTATAATTCTTTGAGAAATTTCGCCTCTTTGACCAGCTTAGTGGTCGTATCGGGTGCTTGATGAATAATGGAACAAAATCAGCGGGACTGAAATTGAAATACAGCAAGTAACACACTTTTGGCAGCTTTGGACTGGAGTGGGCCTGCTGGATACTCTCGCGGATGATGCTCTTTCGGCTTCAGCTTGACTGGTTGCGAAGGCTCATCAGCTACCTTCTTTGTGACCTGTTTGGGCCCGGGTTTCGCTGGGACGGGTTTCTTAGCGGTCGTCTTGTAGTAAACAAACCGTGAGAGCGAGACATAATCAATGAATGAAGAACCGTACCTCGAGCAAAACCTCTAGAGTAGTGGGGACCATCTTTTTGGGAGAGTTCGAGTCCTTGCTCAGTTCTTTCGCCGCTTTCGGGGGAGAGCGACTTATATAATCCAGCGGAACATTGTCCGGTAGGCAACCCGATGGCGCCTTAGCCTCGGCTTGTCCTTGTTTCATATCCATTCGCTCTTTAGGTCGTACTTTTGCAGCTTGTTCGAGAATATCATTCAGACCTCCTGTTAAATAGAATTTTCATATCAGTACTGTGGAGTTTCAGCAGAATTTACATACCTTTGGAAAAGGGGCATTTCCGTCTCAGTGACTTGCATCGCTTGCATGCGTGCACGCGATCACGGACTTGACACAGGGTGACCTTCTCGTTACTACAGGGCTCACAGATGACAGGAGATCGTTCCCAGCCTTGATCTCGGAGAGCAGAAGAGGATTTCGAAATGGGGCGCGCATCGCCTGCATAGAAGGCGTAAGTCTGTAGGTGATGACAGTGATGGGACAACTCACCGTTATGCTTATGACTTCCAGAGACTCTACTGGAATCGATATTGGGTTTATCGAGTCCTCCTTCGCTGTGTACATTATTAGAATATGGGTTTCTCTCGCGAGGCGCGCTTTCTATTCCAGAGTCCCCGCCGCTTTGTGAACGCTCGATCTGGGCGAATGTTCGTTTAGAAGGAGAATGGGGATTGACTGTGCTCCGATACTGTCCCGTATTCGTTGAACTCATGGTGGTTGGGGGACAAGGGGGTGTTGGAAGGAGTCGGGAATCTCGGTCAACAGACTTCACGAGAGTGAGTTCGGCTATCACATATCGTACTAGTACTGAGAAGCCTATCGTGAGAAGATCTATCAAGTCTGACTTCCGACCCTTGATGAGATCACTATTTAGAAAAAGGATGAAACAAGCACTAATTCGGGTCCGGTCGTACATGCTTTGTGAATCTACAATGCCGGGATTATCGTGTTGATCATTACGATACTAATATCCACTTCATAAAATATTAGAGACAAGGGAGTTACACTAAATAGTGTATCGCTGGAATACTACGCTGTGAAGTGTGGACGGAAAAATGACAATCGTTTGGAGCTGGCAATTCACTCTTCCGCAGCACATCCTATCTTCTTCAAAAGTCTTTGACATCTAAGGAGGTTCCTACGTTTCTCCTGAAGTAATGAGTTGATGTCGCGGACAACCTTTTGATTTATGGCAAGAACGGTTTCGATGTTTTTCGAAATGACAGGAATGAGTGGATTTAACAAGTCGGGAATGATGGGACCCTGATTTGTATCGAAGGCATCGAAGGAAGCTTGAGCTTTTAGCCGCAAATTCTCATAGTATACGATGCAAGCCTTGAGGCGGGTCCTGATTTGCAAGAGCTCGCATCGATACGCTGGCGAGGATATGTATGAGTGAAGACGACAGATGAGAGCATGATACATACCCGTGAGTCCAGATTTCTCCACCAGGCAGAGTCGCTGAAGAGAGACTGAATCAAGCGGACTGTCCTTGAACCGATTTGGCCTCTGAGGAGAAGGCGGAAGTTCGACACATTCCATGACTAGCTTTTGTGGAACAGAGGGTGTTGGAGAGCCGGAGGGTGCTACATAGGAGATTGAATGAGAGATATAGAAGTAGGACAGGGAACTCAGATACTCACTTTCGACGAAAGAACAATGCCTGTGTTTCAGAGTACACGCCCGACATGCAGCAGCTCCCTCTCTGACCCAACAAACTGTCTTCTTGCCTGAGTTCGCAGCACAGGATTGACAAGACGAAGAAGAGGGCGTCCATTCCACGATTGGAGCCCCTTTGCGTCCTGGGCTCCCATGCAAAGGCTCGAATATGGTCCCAACGTTCCTATTACCAATTCCAGCGACAACTAGACCATGACGACGAGACTTGCTCGGTTTTCGGGAGAGAGGTCCTTGAATAACCATCTCGAAGGGCCCGGAGACGTTGCTGGAGAGATGAACGTTGGACCAAGATGTCTCGGAGGCTGGGGCGCTGAGGCGCGATGCCGACGAAGGTCAGGTTGAAAATATTTTTCCAAGAATCGAAGAGAAATAATCGCCGAAAAAGACACAAATTAGGGCCAACGGAGCTTGACGCTTCTGAATCAAGCTAGCTTGATTTTCCCTGAGCGCTGAGCTAGGCCCCACGATGGCTATCACTGTTCGAGACTCATCTGAGTCATTTCGGCACCGGTTTGGTCCTTAGGATAGATTTGACTCCTAAATTTACAGACATGAAAGCAAGAAATGGGAAGACACAAGGGTAAAGACAGGATCAGAGTGGGATTACCATAACTCTTCATATTCAGTCTCCCGGTGAGTAGCTCAGCGCAGTTGAGAACGTGGAGAGACGGAAGCGAAATATTTTTTCGGCTGCAACCGTACTCGCCAAGCTTGGCCGAACAAAGCCGACATTGTTTGTTTGCCGTAGCAGGGTATCCTCGTAGACAGACGGATGCATAACGTGTTGGACTTCGAGGAGCTTACAGCGACGAGGAAAGACAATCAGAATTATAGTACTCATTTTAATAAGTGCCCGAGCAATGATTAGCCGTACATGAAGAAATTTAGCCACAAAATCACTGGTTGAATCGACTTTTGGGAATATTGATCGCCTTCCGAAGCCCCTCCAATTTCTCCTCTTCTCTCTTCAATATCCTCTCTAAATCTTCTACCACCCACTTATTCTTGGAGATAGCCACTTCACTGTTTTCTCTGATAGTCTCCTTCATTTGATCTTCGACGTCGATTGCTTTAAATGCCTGCATTGTAGTAAAAGGCTGGTACACTCGCTCGGAGTAGGATAGAGCATCTTTTGAGTGTAACAGCATGCGCCTATACTCTTTCACAATTTCTTCACATTCCAGAAGCTGGTTTTGAAGTTGAGCATCTGGGTCCACGCCGTTGGACCGTGCCACTGGAAATTCCTTAGAAATGTGTTGAAAACGAAGCCCGAGTCACGAAATAGCTCACCAGGCGCAACACGAGATATATCAGAGCCACTGATGCCAGAGGTATCACGACGACGACTATTATTGGATGAACTCTGAAAGCAATATACAATGGGTTGAGAGGATCCTGAATGAAGCGCTGCAGAAAAGCTTACTATGTTTCCGGCAGTAGGTCGAGCAGTATCAGGAGAGCGAGATTCAGAAGAGTTGGGCACTGTGCCTCCATTCCGTTCCGAACCATGATGGTTTCTCTGAGCTCTCGCAGCACCGGTGTCTGTAAGGAAAGCCATGATACCACCTCGACGCAACAGTCAATGAACCAAACATCTCGAGAGATCGCACACAACATACCTTTAGCGAACGCGCATTTATGACTCCCTTTCACGCACGCTCGACAACGTGTTTCCTTATCCCTAATCCAACATACCTCCTCTTCCCGAGTGACACAAGTCGGGCACGGAACCGGAGAATGATACCATTCGACCTGAGAATATTCCTTATTCTTTGACATCCTGGATGGATGAGGAATATATGTCTCCCTAATGACGGTCGGTGTTGCGCCGAGATGCTTTTGACTCCTTGTAGCACGGCCTTGCCTTGACGGACTCGAATGCACGACGATATTGTCGAATGTCGCGGGACCGGCGGACCGTGGAGAGAATTCATGTTGATGGTCTCGAGGCGCGTCAAAATCGATGTCCATCGTGTTATGAGAATTTCTTGACTTCAAAATGATCAGGCTGTCGAGGGAGGACGGGAGAGTGGGGAAAATGTGTTTGAAATTAAGTTCAAGAAATAACAAGCACAATTTAATTCACCGGTCCGCCGCCGACGGAAAATGATGAAATAATCAAACCCGAAGGTTGTCGACGACCCTTCGAAGGCAGTGAAGTCCAACCATATCGAGAACCAGAGATCTCGACACAAGTTCAACCAACCCTGAGCGCCACCCAGGGTCGCTTAGCGGAGCTTCAAACTAACAGCGAGCTATCGCTACCAAATCAAGAAAAAAGATTTTGGCTCGATATCGAGTGTAAATATAGATCAAAGATCTTTCGCCTTCTCGACAACTTGATCGATATTCCTGTCAGCCGTCGGAGCGACTTTCTCATCCTTCGCAGTGAATCGTTTGGTTATCGCTGAGACCATTTTCGAAAGCCTACAGAATTATTCAGATCGGATCGAAGACTTTGTGACGGTAGCTTACCAGATCCAATTAAGGATGTTGAGGACGCCGTTCCCCACGATATATGTGATTAGGACTGGCAGAGGCATCGTATCACGAGCCGAGTATAACGCTTGCCAGAAGTGATAAGTCTGTAGCATCAATGAGCATCGAGATCGAGACAATATGAATCCGGAACTCACAACATAGGCTCCATAGACGATCCTGACGCAGAAGAAAGTGCTTAGGAGAACGATGCCATTAACTAATTGAATGGTCGATCCGGTACGGCCGGTTTTGTCGAGCCACCTGGACGAATGAGCTATATGATCAACAGTCAATGACGTCGAACATACCAGTGAATATTAAGGAAGGGAGTTGAGGCCTCCCAGATTAGTGATCGAGGGATAAAGTAAGCGACAAATGGTTTCTAATGTAAGTCTGTTAGTCTGTAGATGGGTCGTCGGGGGCTGTTCAACTTACGAATCCTAAACTGAAGATGCAAAGACAAGCGAAACCATGGATCATAAATGCGATTTCGCCTCCTGCAACGATAACTTCTATTGTGTCCCAGAGGAAACTAAAAATCGGGATTTGTGAGTCTCGGCGGAAGTAGGTTTGCAGCGATATCTTACTAGCTATGGAATATGACATCAGTATGCTTTGCAAAGAGGAAAGATCTTCGGATATCACTCACCCCATAGCGACCGCAGAGAGCCTTCCTACTGACGCGTCCCACCCATACACTTTATCTTGTTCTAGGACCGGGGAATGAAAACAGGTGTATCCCATTATAAGGACGGTCAAAGCGTTCAGCTGGCTAGCAGACTTGACTCTCCATTGATATCTTGTGCGTTTTGGAAGTGATGTATAATGTCGAGAAATAAAGGGCGAAATTATGCCGGAAATTACGAAAGCTGATTGGAATGCGAAAGCAGCAAAGCAGAAAGACGGGAAGTGGTCAGAAAGGCGACGAAGACCCAGCGCGTTCGCTATCGGTTTCGAAATCGGATAAAGCGATTCAGCATAGCGGTCGTCTAAGAAGGCAAGCAGAGCAGAAACCCAATCCATAGGTTGATCAACGCCAGCTTCAACGTGGTATAAGTCAAAATCGACGCGTAGGACTGGCGTTGTTCGGCTTGCCGATGATCACTGAGTCTCGGAACCGGCGATCGGAACTCCCACGTTCTCGCCCAGAAAAGGCATCTCAGGATATTTTATTCAAGCGCAGACGGCGACGTGCTCGAGCGTAAAAGTTACTTCAATATTGAACGAGCTGTGCCAATGGAAAAATCAAATATTGTACTGAAAGATTCATGTCACAGTATATGATCATGAGCAATCAACACGTGGGCTGAATTCCTGAGCCTCTTCAGAAGTCGCATCGAGCATGTCGACATCACCCCCCTCACTGGCAATAGGGACAAATTGGATTTCCAACCCTTCCCTTTGCCCTTCACAGATATCAGACAGCAATTCGCGGAAAAAATACATCGTAAACGCTAACCTGCAGATATTGTTGGTTGAGTCTTGACATCTCCATGATCCGCATTGTGGAATCGAGCTTTCAGAGCCTAGATTGGGAAAATCTCTCTGAGAAGGACTTCGCTGAGCCTGATAGTCCGCTCACATTTGCCTGTGCCCTTGATATCAGGTCATCCGGCCGCCAAATCTATTCGTCATGCGATTATGTCATCGTAAGGCTCTCGTTCGTGCAAAATAGCGTCTCCGTACATTTGGCGAAATTCGACTAGGATGTTTGCTATCAAGGCCTGAAACGAATCAACCAACGAAGACAACCGCAATACACTGATATTCACCAATCAAAGTATATAGATCTGATTTGACTCCGCTTGGGTCTTGTCCGTGCTCTCGAATCAACACAGTCAAAGCCTACAATGATAAGTCGTAGGTTAAATCGGTGCTTCCGAAGGAAGACGTGAAGCGAGCCTCTCTGGCAGCTACCATGTCATACACGTCCGACATGTATAGACATATAACGTGTTGCCAACCGCGGGGGAGGACCGCCGGAGTTGTTGACACCTTCGCGCAATAAATGGCGGTAGAAGAAAGAGGACCAGAATGAATAGATTCTGTGGTCGCGTCAGATCCAACATAGGTATGTGGTGCAGTTCGTACTTGCCAGGCGTTTCCAGACATCGTCCACTTCGTTGTGATATGGGAACACCATCCTATGACAACGTCAGCACCATCATATTCCCATGAAATATACTCACCATTTCCCGTTCACATGACCTGTCTCCACAGATATTCTTTTCAGGTGTTCGGTCGTTATATCACGCGCCTAAATGAAGGTTAGAGGAAGATATGAGAGATTAGAATTAGACTGTGGATCGAGAGAACTCACCTCCTTCACGAATTTTTTCTTGATAGCCACACTGGCCGTGGCATGCACGGAAATTGGATCTTCGTTCTGCGACAGGGGAATGCATCAGCAATGCACCGACTCCCAGAAATGAAACCACATACATCGATCGACTTGAGCCACTCAGTTGCTTCTCTTACTTTGATCCGAACGAACACGTCAAACGAGCACGCCTCAGGCTGGGGAACCAAGCCACCGACATGCGTTAGAAGCTCTGGCTATTGCCTCCTCTCTCTTTCCAGGCGGGACATAGGCAGGTTCTCTGCCGGAATGTATCCATATCCACTGAGACGAAGATTGATATGATGGATTGCATCGTTCGAAGAGCCTAAGCCATGACTGACTGGTGTCCTGCCGTCGTTGCGCACCGTTGATGGTTTATGCTGGTGTAATAGCGGTCGATGAGCTTGATCTCTGCAGTTCTTCAGCCGACATACCTGGATTAAGAAATCGTCCAACGAGCGTGTAGAAGTCGGATGCCATGAATACGGATATTCAAGGAGTGCTGCAGTCGTTTCCGGTTCCATGACCGGTTTGTATTCGTGGGAACGTTGACTTTATGTCAAAGCATTACAAACCAAATACAGTCAAACAAAAGCTAACCTTATCTTAGCGCTTACCACGATAAATCCCGCTCAAGAAGTGATTATCCAACATTAAAACAACGAGTTCCAATGAGAATAATTCACATTGATTCGCATTTCCATCCCCTTCATATCTGGATCTTTCCGTGAATAACGCTATGCCGCTGCTTTCATCATTTGCACGGAAAGGCACGACGCACGAGTTGGGCACGGGAGAAGCATGGCCAGGAGGTCGAGCCCTCCACACTCGTACCGTAGTCTCATGCCAGCCTCGTGTGTTAACCTCTCTTATGTCACTCCGTTCATGTTCTGCTTGTTTGGTTCTTACTCTCAAGCTTGCTCGTGTTCCATGAACGACGATGGCCCACTTGGCTCAGGCTCAAACGACAGAGTCAGCGGAGGCGATCGCACTCATCGACTCGGCACTGGCAGACACGGCGGCCGCTGCTGCCGAGGTAGACCAGCTTAGCTCGAAGTCTGTCTCCCCTAACACCGCGATAATATCAATCTCACAAGTAACGTTCCCCCCGATATCCTCCACCGACCTCATCTGTAAAGTCCGAGCAATTCTCAACAAAGTGGCTCATAGCACTCTCGACACTTTGTCACGAGAATTGCTCAACATAGTGGACTCGTCCCTCGCTCAGACCCAGACGAATACTGAGGCTTCAACGAGACAGGAGGTAGCGGAGTTGTTTATTGTGCATGCGGTTGCGGGGGAGCAGTGGGCTGGTCTCTATGCCCAACTAGCCCTCGTCCTGGTGAAAGGGTTGACACCGAACATCTGGAACGATGAAGGTTCGACTTCAGGAGGAAACCTGTTCAAGCGACATTTGCTTGGGGCGATACAAGCTAAATTTGATTCCATTATGGGAGCCCTTGTCGATCCGCTTCCGGCCCCGCGACCACGCTCTCGGAAAGCAACAATTCGACCATCTCCTCCTCCCCAGTCTAATCCCACCTTGAATTCCTTCGCTTCGTTCCTCTCCCAAGCCTTTCTTCATGATCTCGTGCCCGAACATATTCTCCACAACCATATCCGTCGATTGTTATTTCCCGGCAATGAGATTACAAGTAAACTTTCTTCGCCCGCAAAAATCGAAGCAGTCTGCAAGATTTTAGGCGCAGTGGGGGAGACCGTTGATTTATCCACAGGGAGAGCGACGATGGATCAATATTTCCATCATATGGAGAAAGTGCTGCTCAAGCAGAGCACCGCTGTTTTAGCTTACCGATCCCGATTTCAATTGATGGTGTGTTCTCGTATTGAACAGTCCCCCTTTTTATTGATCTGATGACATGATGCAGGACTTGATCGAAGCTAGAGCACGTCGTTGGAACCCGAGGGTGCCCGAGACACCAGCCAGCATCCCTAGCATCGTGAGTATTCTAAAGACTCACGAGCATCAGACTATATCGTCACTCAAACTCTAGCTCCTCGAAGAATCTGATGCTGATGCGAACTTCAAGCCGCTCTTCAGCCCCAACATGAACGCTGTCGTTGAAGACGGAATTCATTTTGAGATAATTAAGGACCGCCATAAGCCCCCACATTCAATTCACGCCGAGCTTCTCTCGCATCCGCTTCTCAAACAAGGCGCATTCCACTATGGAGATGAACTTTCGGCCCCGCGTACGCCCATACAAGTTCGCGGAGCACAGTTCGAGATGCTTGGAGCTCCCGATAATCTGTTGTCTCCCATGACCGTGGGCGCTTCGGTCACCAGTGCAGAAGCTGAATTAGACAGCATGGTCAACAGTCCAGCTACTGCCGGATTCCTTATGCCCATACCTGCTTCTCCCTTCGACGATCCTCTTTCTACTGCTCCGACATCAGAATCCGAGCTGGAGACCGATGTCACCTCCACGTTATCTCGTCATGCGCGACTCTTTGTCAAAATGAGAGACCTTGATAGAGCGGAATCCACGTTTGCAGATATGAAGTCGTCTCAGAGAAGCAAGCTCATCGACTTGCTAGTGATGGAGGCGCTCTGCGCCGAAAACGGGACGCTTGCCAAGGCGGTCGCCCAGCTCTTCCGTCGTTTGGAAACTAAGACCATCTGCGGAGCGTCGGCTTTCATACGCGGATTTGAGCGAGGAATGCAATTGGTTTGCCAGGAATCGAATATGGGGAGCAAACCAATTCAGAAGAAGAAATTCAATGAAATGGCGATGTTTCTCGCCGTCATGCTCTGGGGCTGTGCTATGACTGCAGCCTCCATCCGACAACTTCAGCTCTTCGCCAACTTCCAGTCAACCAGAGATCTTCTCATTAGTAATATGGAACAAGTTGAAGCGCAGGACAACCTTTTCGAGATCTGGAGGGAAGTCACACCGTACGTGTATACCGGTCATCCCTCGCCTCGGTCTGTCCCGTCAATCTCAAGTCCATCACGATATTCTACTCACGAAGGAGAGATAGAAGATGGAGAGAGTCTACTTGACAATGATGATGAATCGGATGATATCGAGTCTTATTATATGGACGAGGATGAACTCCGCGCTCCTCCTTCCAGCTCAGAAGAGGAGGTAGATTGGGGGTACTGTGATATTCATGGTGGATATTGTGGCCATACGCATGACTGAGATCGTGCAAATATCACGGACAACTATCACGAGAGGAAATGTTTTGCCCTATCTCACCCCAATGTAATTGTATACGTACCAGTTTGGTTCAGTATCCAGAACGTCTCCCCGTTGATAACTCATGGACTCTCGTAGGCTAAGAGCTTCAAATTTTCAAGTTCGGTGATGTATCATGTCATTGTACGGCATGCAGATGTAAACGAAATACCAAATTTCCAGGTACTGACTTCAGGAACTTCAACTTGGGCTGTAAACCTTGCACGGCTTACGTAACACAGAAACGTTTTCAAACTGCCATCAGTCAAGCATGAATCAACGAAACTTAATATTATCGATAGACACTTCATGAACACAACAAAGAAAAGGAAAGATGTCAATCCAAGTCTATCATCACTCTATAAGTAAAACGGAACCTCAAAGTTCGTGTCAGAAGCGGTGTCAGAGGAAATACAGCATGTCATCATGATGAACATGCACAGATGATCCAGTTGCAAGTAACGAGACGTGCATTAATGAGTAGTTGCATACTCTCTAGGTCTATGTAACCTATTTTCGGCCGTATTTCGTTTTACCGAAATCCCAGGGAACGTATTTATATTTAACCATATGCCTGTAGTACATTAGTGACCATGACCACCATGTGGAAGGAGGGGACATACTGTATTTGACGACGCATGGTAAGTGCGAAAAGGACGAAGAAGTATACGAGGAGGATGGGCCAATAGACGGGTATGTCGGTTGCGGAAGTAAATGTCAGGAAGAGCGCAATAATTGTTGCGCGTGTTGATGACAACCTGCAACGCACCCAGATGAATTATTCTTGAGTGCGAAATGCAGAAAAGGGCGTACCAGAAGTCCCATTCGGGTAAACGTCTGATAAAGGGCCTGAATTCATCGTCTGTCGCGGAGGGTAAGACCGGTTGAGTGTCAGGGCCGCCTTCTTCAACTTCATCCGCTGCGAGATCTGCTTCTAATGAGGGGTCGAATTTGGGTTGGAGGAAGGCGAGGAGGAGGTTGAGGAGGTATATTGCCCATCCGTCTGTTGGGTAAGAATCAGTGGGCGTTCGAGAGTATAAGGCTAGGTGGAAAGTGGCACGTACAGCAGACTGTAATAAAATGATTGTCAGTCATCTGGTTTTATATGCAAAGACGGAGGAGACGTACTGATATACCACTGCCACCATCAAGGAACACCAAGTCGAAAGAAAATAAGCACCCAGCTCGTCAGACAACCACAGCGGAGGATGAACTCACGCCTTGAGCAACCAATATCCTCAAAAGAAACAACGCAGCAACTCCACCGAACCCAAGCCACCTATTAAGCGTATGCGGAGTCGTCCTATCCAACATCCCTTTATACTGTCGTCTATATCTCGACAGCTTATCTGCTAAGGGCTGGAGAGCAGGTGGCACTGATCCATTGGAGAATTCTGTTGAGTCCATCGTGGGCGGTCGTTAGAGGAGAAGATGAGCGTTGAGCGTCGTGTCGTGCAATGACCGTGACGAGGCGCGCAGCGAGCAGCGAAAAGCGGCGGAGTTTGAACGGGATTTTTTTGACCCTGGTCGGCTTGCAAACGGCAAGCGAGTGAGTCGCTCGGGAAAGATTATCTGAACATTCGCTCGATTGAACAAGAAATATTCTCTATTTATCTTCTTTCTTGGGAGCGACATATTGCTCTTGTTTCTCTAGGTACACCAGCTCAGGGAATATTCCCTCTAATTTCGGTTGATTGATGATCGTCTTGTAAAACCTCACCACGTTTGCATATTTCTTCCTTGTATCCGGATCGAATACGAGGGAGAAGGAGCAGATGAGGACGGAGGCCACTGTGATATCTGCGAGAGTGATACCTTCGCCGACGAAGAAAGTGCGGATTGAGAGATGGTTGTCGATTGTTTCTAGACCTCTGAAGAGACGCTTCCTGGTCTCGATATCCAGCTAAACAGGAGAATTTAAAATAGGACAGTAAGTCAAAATGTTACGGCATAGTGGAGGGGGGAGGGACATACTCCTTTGACGTATGGCTTGAGAAGCCCGCGGATGAAGAGACTGATGGTGAGGTTGTGATTCCCTATATTGTTCGTTGCGAATGCGACCCATTGATTGATGAGAGCCGCTTCTTTGGGTGTCTTTCCAAGAAGACCAGCTTCTGGTACGAGGCTAGAAACTGGGAATGTATATCAGTCATTTTTGTTTATCTTATACAGCGGTGACAAAGCACTGGATGAATCAATAGCCTGAGAATCTCAAGCACCGTTCTGCGTCGGACACGCCGGAGATAAACTCCGATGTATTTTCATGTTTGGCTTTCGCGTCCGACGCAGAACGGTGCTTGAGATTCTCAGGCTAATGAATCAACTGGATGATGCCCGTGCATAGCGCCAGAGCCGTGGAATGGATAAACAAGATAAGAAAAGACTTACTATATCTCGAAATAGCAATCGACTCAAAAAGCCTCAACCCATCCTTCCCCTCAAACGCAGGTATCTTCCCATTCGGAAACTTCTCTTCAAAAGCAGGTGTTCGGTTCGTCTCGTAATGCGTGTATCCTTCACCTATGCTTAGTTCGAGACCAGACCATGCTGCCAATGCGCGAATCTGTGCTTGTCGAGTCAATATGGATAGGGATGAGGATGGAGAGAGGAGCTTGCTCGGATGCCTTCGCGTTGAGGAGCTACCGTCCACAGCGTTCCAATGTTTTTCGAATGGGACATAGTTCAGAGGTGTGTAGACAGTATAATTGTGGTGACTCGAACCAGTACTCGTCAGAGGGCTTGACTCGGAATTTCTAAAGCTCTTCAAAGTGCTGCGGTCTGGTCAGGATGATCCAACTCGACGCATTTGATTTTCAGTGATCCCGGAGCCGAATGTCTGGTTAGTTAGGGCCATTTTGAGAGTGAACATATTAGGAGATCATGGACGGCGTCAAGATTGAATCGGTAAGTCAGGCATCGTCACCGTTGGCTTGAACGACAATTTTAAGGAAGACCGGAAGCCACGTGCATTCGAAGCCAGCGCGAGGCCTCTCGTGCAAGCTCTCGTGGACAGTGTCAGGACATTGAGCTTAAAAGAAACAACAACTAAATGCTTCGTAGATTACATGCTCTTCATTTTGCCAGATCTACACTCTACATTCCATTCAGATGACTTCCGCAACGCTTCCCCATGATCCCATCACAGCTCATGCTTATTTTTCCTCCTTCTCCTTCTTAGGCGCAACGTACTGTGCCTGCTTATCAATATACTCAACCTGACCGAAGATATCCTTCAACTTCGGCTGGTTAATAACGGTCTCGAAGTGCCTGACAACGTTGGGGTGGCTCTTCCTCGTCTCGGGGTCGAGGACAAGAGCAAAGGAGCGGATGAGGATAGATGCAAGGGTGATGTCTGCTAACGTGATACGGTGGCCGACGAGGAAAGTTTGGGTTTGGAGGTGCTTTTCGATAATGGCGAGATGCTGGATGAGACGTTCACGAGAGTTGGTGTCCAACTATCATGAAACATGAGCAGAGGAAGGGAGAGGTGGTGGAAAGAAAGACGTACAGCCTTTACGTAGGGCTTGAGAACGCCACGGATGAATTGGTTAATGACGGCGTTGTGCTGCGCGACGTGGTTGACGGAGAAGGAAACCCATTGATCAACCAATGCCGCCTCTTTTGCGTTTGATCCTAAAAGGCCCGCTGAGGGGTTCAGGGATGCGACTGTATCGTTTAATCAGTATGGAGATCGGATACACGTGTCAGGACTCGAGAAAAAAATAGGAGTGCGGTTCAGAGTTACAGAATATGACTCGACACGGTGTGATTAAGCCAGGGATAACTGATGGTTATATCTCATCTTTTAAAAGTAGACGAAGGGTGGGGGTGATGGGTATTGGTGAATATTGGATGCGTACCGTATCGTGCAATGGCTGTCGACTCGAAGAGCTTCAAACCATCCTTGGTCTCCAACGCTGGGATCTTTCCACTCGAGAACTTGGCCTCGAACTCAGGTGTCCTGTTGGTTTCGAAATGGGTGTATCCAGTGCCAAGTTCGAGCTCGAGGTCTGCCCAAGCAGCTACCGCACGAATCTGAAATCATACAGAAGAAGATCGAATCTGTATGTCGTTCCTATGAAAGCAGTTAATGCTTACGCGTTTTCCCTCGAGCTGTTGAGGGACAGTCCAGAGTGTACCGATGGATTTTGACATTTTTGCGCGGGGAGGGTGTAGAGGGTTAAGAATATTTTAATCAGCTGACTAAGCGACATCTGGCTAAATATCAGATAGCCGAGCCGGCAATCGATACTGGGCCAAGGGCATCCAAAAACACTAGATTATATTCTACATGTGAACCAAAGACAGCTGCCATTTTTACTCCTTCTTAGGTGGGACGTATTGAGCTTGTTTATCAATATACTCAACCTCCCCGAATATATCCTTCAATTTAGGTTGATTGATAATCGTCTCGAAAAATCGGACGACGTTGGGGTGACTCTTCCTGGTCTCGGGGTCGAAGATGAGTTGGAAGGCGCGAATGAGTACCGATGCGACGGTTATATCTGCGAGGGTGATGCGCTCGCCAACGAAAAACGTGCGTGTAGACAGATGTTTTTCGATGGTGCCGAGTCCTCGAAGGAGACGATTGCGAGACTCCGTGTCGAGCTGTATTTAGAAGTGAGAAATAATTTGCAGATGACAAGAAGGAGGATACTGACGGCTTTAACGTAGGGTTTGAGGTACCCGCGGGTGAGGAGGAGGACAGTGCTGCTGTGGGAGCCAATATCATTCGTTGCGAACGCCACCCATTGATCAATCAAAGCCGCCTCTTTGGGAGTTTTTCCCAAAAGGCCAGCTTTTGGCACCAAGCTCGCAACTGAAAGGCGACAAAGATCAGCACTTCGATATCCGTGGGAACGAGGGAAAGAATGAAAGAGTTTGAGACACAAGATTGAGCTTTCGACTCCAAAAAAGATATAAAAGGCGCGGTAATGGATTAATGCACCTCATCGGCGCTTCCGCCAAAAAAGCGAGCGGTTGGGAGAGAGAAAAGCAAGGAAGAAACGCACTGTAACGAGAAATAGCAATGGACTCAAACAACTTCAATCCATCCTTGCCTTCGAACGAAGGGATCTTGCCAGATGGAAATTTAGCTTCAAATCCAGGTGTCCGGTTAGTCTCAAAGTGAGTATATCCTTCGCCAATATCGAGTTCAAGACCTGACAGCGCAGCAAGGGCACGGATCTAGAACAACAGACAGACTTTAGCCTCATCGTCGACCAACCTCGGACATTATGGAGAGATGGTGCCTACGCGTTTGCCCTCAAGCTGGTACGGGACGGTCCAGAGTGTTCCAATGGATTGCGACATTGCTGGCGACGATGAGGTGAGATCTGATTGAAGATTTTCGATCGGTTAAGGATGACTAAGCGCCCCTTTTGTAGTCCGGCAAGAGAAGCCGAGCGGAAGCAATCCTGATTTTGGCGTTGGCTTTGGGGCGCTTCAGTCAGCTTCTTTCCTGTAAACACATTCGCATTTTGTACCAATCCAAGAATGTCCGAGTCTATTGGAACGCTGTATATGGGGTCTGACAGGCAGCCGGAAGGGAGACGCGTGAGTCAAGCTTTATTTTTTTCGCGGTTTTCTTGTTAAATGCGCTCTTGCCTCGTGTTCGTATAGATTCGGGCTGTTGCAGCGTTGGCTGGTCTCAAACTTGATATCTCGCCGGACTATGTACATTTCCAAACGAATAAGACCGATGCATTCAAAGAGAAGTTTCCCTCCGGACGAGTTCCTTGTTTGGAAGGGAAAGATGGGCTGTGGTTATTTGAATCCATTGCCATCACTCGATATAGTGAGTGAACTGTTCTTGAAACTTTCATGTCACTGTGAAAAGGTCGCTATATCACCATGGAGTCCATTGCCTGGAATTTTGCTCGTCCTTTGTTCTCAGCGCAACCATTCATCAATTCACCTCGCTCTATCGAACTTGCACCTTATACCATGCTGATATTCCATTCTGAACAGTCGCAAATCTCGCACCCGAAGCTCATCTCTTGGGACGCACGCCCAAAGAGACAGCTCTGGTGGACCAATGGGTCTCATTCGCATCTCACGAGATTGCTTTCAACAACAATCAATCCTTCCTCATGGTCCACCACTGGATAAAACCCTACGTAAAAGCCGTAAGGAATCCCCCATTCGTTCTAACTCTGTCTCCTAATATTGCTTTCCCAATACTCAAGATCGACCAAGAATTTCGCACCCGCCAACTCCGTTCTCTCGCAACCCTCGAATCACACCTCGAATCACACACATTCCTCGTCGGAGAACGTATAACCATTGCGGACATCACCGTTGTATCGATCTTACAACGCGCATTTTCTGTGATATTTGATAAGCCGACGAGAGAGGCTCATCCGAATATTGTCAGGTTTTATGAGACTGTGGTCAATCAGCCTGCTGTCAAGGATATATTTGGAGAAACGGAGTATATAGATAAGCCTTTGGCTTATACTCCTCCTCCGAAAGATGAGAAGAAAGCTTGAGTTTACCTGGCTTGAAGCCTGGATTCATGGACCGAGTTGACCGGTTCCCCGAATATTCGGCCGGTCTTTGATCTTCTGTACGTTCTCAGATCTGCGATCATGTATCTTTTCTTGTAATTTTTCCATTCGGGAAGAATACGATGAGCGTCGGTTGGTGATAAAATTGTGCCTTCTGATCAACAATTTCGTTCATTTCTCGTCATTATTTGTCCCTGTTTATCCGCTCCGAAAAATGGCTTTGATCACCGTCACCGGCTATCCATGCTCAGGCAAATCAAAACGAGTAAACGACGAGCTCGTACCTTCACTCCAACGGCGAATCGACGACCCATCATATACCGGCCCCATCAAGCGCATCGTAGTCCTCTCAGATGATTCACTGAATATTCCGCGGAGCGTCTACAGCGGTGAGTCAATCCCAGTTATGGAAGTAATTTGGGATTGAGGGGAGGGATTAGATACGAAAGCTGAGAAGATTGCGAGAGGGACGCTTTTTACGAATATTCAGCGGGAGATGAATAGGGAGACGATCGTCATTGCGGATGGGCTGAATTACATCAAAGGGTTTCGGTATCAGATGTATTGTGCTGCCAGAGAATTGAGTATCAGAGTAGCAACGGTACGTATTCCTTATCTCTTCCAAAAGCATCTCGCACTCAATTATGCCACGCCGTAGATATTCGTCGCTGCCACGCCTGATATTTGCAAAGAAAGAAACGAAAGCCGAATATCGTCCTCTGATTCCGATCCTTCCAATGCATATGAACCTGATATGTCAGTACCTCTCTTGACGGATCAAGAAGCAGAACCCGACTTATGCTCCTAGTCTAGATAATCTCATCATGCGGTACGAAGAACCATCGTCAATGGTCCGATGGGATTCACCCCTATTCACCATCTCATGGCTCGATGAACGAATCCCGGATGAGGATATATGGAAAGCTGTCACTGAAGGCGAAGTCAAGCCTCCTAATGCTGGGACGAGTGCTGTATGTCGCATCGATTATCTTGTTTGGATGGTTTATTGATGAGGGTTGTGAAGGCACCTAAAGCTCCTACGGATGCATTGAGCGTTTTGGAACAGACAGCAAGCACCATGGTCTCATCTATCTTAGCTGAACAATCTGCTTCGGGAGCTGCAGGTGGAAGCATCAGACTTGCTATCCCATCCGCCGAGTCGTCAGTCCAGACGAAAGGGAAGGTTCAGGCGCAGACGTTGACTGTCAATCTGCCTCCGCGAAATGTGACACTCTCGGAACTTCAGCGGCTCAAGAGACAGTTTATTACTAGTCATAAGAAAGCTGTTACTCTTGGGAGTACGGAGAAGGGGGATGTGGATTGGAGTGAGGGGAGTGTAAGAGAGCGATTTGCCGTTTTCTTGGAGAATCATCTGAGTCTTTGAGTTGAGCTTGGATGTTACTTGGACGGGTTCACTTGACTACACTGTACCAGTAGTCGCGCTTCACTTGTACAGTACAGAATGCTCAATTTTTCTAAAGGAAATTGATAGGTTGGTCGGCTATAGTGCCGATAAGACCGAGCCCAATGAAAGGCTGTCGGAACGGAAGCTTTTTCTTCTCAACCACCACAGTCCAAAGGCCGCGTTGCTCGTCACATACAGAGATCACCGCATCTCTTCCCTTGCGAGCGGGCTAAGGTCTGAGCATTATACATCCTCCTCGATAGATCCTTGCTGGATCGGACGATAACAAGTCCAACGACGTATCAGAAACGCATCCTGTTCTCTTTGCTCTTTGAGCGCCTTGTGATCTCCTAGGAGTGAAGGCATGAGAGAGCTTGGATCTGGAAAACGTCGTGAGGGTCGGGTGGGTTCGAACTCTTGACAAACTGAGCTCGTCAGGCGGACTATCGCGTTCAAACTCATGTGTACCATGGCTAAGCTGATGTGTTAGTGATTGCGACACGCGTTATGGCGCCAGCTCCGGGCGAATCACCAAGGGTAGACGGATCCTAACCTTCACTTCGGTTGAAGTAGACAGCTTACTTCCCAACTGCGCTCTTGATCCAACTCTGCACTTTGTGTGTAGGTCCAGAAGGGTCAAACATAAGCAGGTACTACACCTGGTGTTCGTGGCGACGCAGGGCGACCCTTGGCAATGTCGAGGCTCTCTTATGTGACGCTGCCACCTGTGATTCGCTGATACGTACGAGGTCGTAGCCTGGCGACGTGGTTGTCCATCTGTTGCCCCATCCTTGAGTGCACTTCGCGGCTCGTGTGATGATGCTTCGAAAGAGGCAAGCACGAAACTCGATTCAGACTACTCTTGGACTGTGGTGTCTTCAATTTTTCATTCGAGATCACTTCGAGTGACGCTTTCCGATACGATATTTCCTGAGTGGTTCTGTTGAGCGCTGAGCGCTCGCCTCATGTTTATTCATAATGATGCGCTCATTTTCCGATTCTATATGAGGGTATGTAGTGTGTACACATTTGGGTAAGTTCGGACCGAGAGATCCTTTTCCTATATATATATACATTGTTCAAAATGAGAGAGATGTTCATTGTAAGACGTTGAATGAGTTTTATCTGAGTAGTAAAAGATATGTAGCGTTCACCCATTTCATCAGCTGTCGGTAAACACGGGCTCCTAACAAGACGCCGACGTATTCCAGTAAAAAAAATACATCCGAACTAGCGCTCAATTTTGACCGCCGGTACCACCACCACGGCCACATCTCAGTCCACGAGCTCGAGCCTCCTGTCTCCTGATCAGTTCTGAGACATGGCCAGCGACAGCCACCTCGCAAGAACTATCACAACGTACGAATGTTTCCAAGAACTACGTCAAGCCGTCGAAGACATCGACGACAACCCTTCGTTCCTCACAGGAACATGGAATATTCCCAAGTCAAAACTTGCTCTATGGTACAAGAGAGGAGATGCGGCGAGGTGAGAGGACCATTCTTTCAAACACGAAGAAGTGCCACCTGAAACATTTGCATTCAGTTACATTAAATTTCCGCCCTCGCATGAGGAGGACTTGAAACATCTTTCGAAAGCCTGCCTTACCGAGGCTAATGGAGTCGGGAGGCTCGCAGCATCAGATTTCTGCATCGACCTCGGCTTGAGCTTCCCACAACTCCTCGGTCAAAGTGCAAGAAATTTACTCGGGATGGAACGCGAAGACCGGAAAATTCGAGCCGAATTATTTGAAGTGAATTTTCTTGGTATCGCACATTCGATAACTTCTCAGAGATTACCGTCTTGACGTCTCTTCTCAGGACCCAATGCCTCATTCAAAGCACCCGAAAGCATTCCAGCTGTCGATGATAGATTCGGGACCCTGATTTTAGTACTTCCGACCGAACATCAAGGTGGCACCCTGATCGTCAGAGATACCAAAGGCGAATACAAGTTCGAATCTTCGCATATGCCTCAATCTGCAAGTTCCAAAGGAGAACCGTACGAGGTGACGACGGTCGCTTGGGTCGCGTTCCATAATCATTTGGAACACGAGGTGATGCCAGTCGTTTCTGGAGTCCGAGTTACGTTGACATTCGTGAGTTACCCTGCATCCCCTTTCTTCGAAATTATTCACAATGGCGCGTACGAAGAATCTTCATTTCTCCGATTCGCCTGTGCTCCCGAATAACACCACGATTACAGCAGAAGCGCCAGATTTCCTACTTAAATTGAAAGCACGTCTTGATGATCCTTCCTTCTTGCCGTTGGGCGGCCGCCTTGGCTTCGGACTCAAATACAAATACTCATTCTCCGCGGAGTCAAAGCTTAAAAGCTTGATCACCTCGTTGAAAGGCGCAGACGGTGCTGTTGTCAAGACATTGAACCATCTTGGCTTGAAAACCTCGCTCGTATCGCATTACGACCTGGAAGAATTGTTGGAAGATCCAGAAGGCGAATGGGGACCGCCTGAGCAGCCTCCCGACGAGTGGAAACGATACTTCATCAGTGACACGATCATTAGTATGGGCGAATTGGGATCTACTCAACTTCATGACGAGTTCGACTACCCCGAATGTATCCGAGACTCGCGGGACACCAAAACGGTCCTCAATCGAGGGTTCGTTTATGTTCGCAGTGAGTTGCTGTACTTTCTCGTTGTCTTTTCCATCATTACTCACGTTCTACATAAAATAGACAATGAAGATTCGACGACAAAACGCACTGACACTGAAGAAGTCAAGGTTACGACTCAGTTCGATAACTTTGTCTGTGACCTCGGGACGAAAATTGTGAAGAAAGTTCTCGAGCGGGAGACGGTCACAAAGAACCGCGAAACGGGCAAGAAAACCTCCACTGTGGATGAGCAAACTGTCGTTCAAGAAACGGAGAAAGCCGCGGGCACCACAGGATCTAAGGCGAAGCCCAACATGCCGGTGATCAACTGGATCTCGCCCAATCTGGATACGAACGTGGTTCAAACTTATCTCAAAGAGTTAAATGCCTCCATTGTGCTATTGGGAGAGGTCCCGCCGTACGAAAAGAGACGTGTCGATAAAGCTTAAATTAGCCACTATGGGGCGCGGACGGCTGTTTGTAGGATCGAAGACTGCGGCTAAAATCTTGACTACATTGTACGATATGTATACCGAGACGATATTTATAATTGAGCTCACCCTTATTCTTTATCAAGCTGTTCAAACACACTATCCTAATTATATACAAGATCGTGACATGTTAGTACTAGTAGCTCACCTCCAGTGCTGTTCGTCCCTCAAAGCTAAGGACGCGGTTTGCGTTGCCACTTCATTGCAGATATCTCGGCATTTTCTCAACATTCAGAGGAGAACCTATAGCAGTTTACAAAGGTACAAAGCAATATAATAATTTAACCGGTATGGACAACGGACCCTGCGGTGGACACCAGTGCTCTCGAGGGTCAAACCATGCGGCTCACGATGATCCCAATGATGACATTCGGATCGATTCTGCATCTGACTCATCGCTTTTCCGTGAATCGAGCCCTTTGTCTTTTTCGGTAGTCAAATCAATCTTGGACGCAGCTCCGCCCCAGAACTCCAGACTGTCCTGCCTCACGGGCAAGTCAAATACGGTGTCAGATGCCGCTGGTAAAGATATCAGTCTCAAGTGTATGTTAACGAGGAAGAGGTGCCGAGGTACATACCGGTTGAGAGAGAAAGTACGGGAGCCGATCCATGAATCCTTTGCGAGCGGTTGAAGAACTCAAGTGTTCCGGGGACTGTGCTATGCTGAGGCTTGGCTATTCCGACCGACCGTATGTTCAAGATGAGGCGGGATCCCTAAATCTCATTCGTCAAACATCTGCTTCGGTATAATCGAGATATCACTAACAGAGTAGGCGTACACGGATACAAGCCAACTGTCAGATTTGGCTTAGCAAACCAGTAAAAGATCTGAGGGAAGCACAGCGGGACTTACGGGTAGGCCAGAGTCACAATCTCGCTATGCTGATAGACGATAGTCATGACCGCACATACTACGCTGATGCCTGAGTAGACAAGACAATAAGCAGGGAGCCTTTGGAGGGGGTGGAGAGGAATTACGCACTGAACAGTCTAATGAAGAGTGTCAGCCGAAATCTATTCTGAAGTGATTCGAGTGACTTACAAAGCGAAGAAAAGAGCACCATCGCGAATGAACATCGTCAACATCGGCCCAAGACTGCTCTTGATCTGACGGGAGGTCAACCTGAAGACACCCGTAGTGGTAGACTGAGAGTGTTGTTCCCGCAGGGTTTGATACAGCTTGATGACTGTCAATACGAAGAATCCGACTGTACGGAAAGTCCTGTCAGGATGGAGTTTGTGGTAAGCGGAAGTATGTGCTCTTACATCCGACGGAGAAGTTGGGGACCCTTCAATCACCGTTGAGTTTGTCTGTCAGAATCCTGTAGGAAATAAACGTACCATGCGATCAAAGCTCTATTCGTCACGCCGTTGGAGATCAGGCACCCAGGAATGAAAGGCAAGGGTCTTGGGATGACATCGTTGAGGAGTGCTTGGCTCAATGTAACATAGAGCTCGGTCTAATACACGTAAGATGAGACCCTTCGAAAATGCAGAAGCGCTCACGCCGAATTCGACTGCAATACGTGGAAAAGTGAAAAGAGCAAACGTTTGAAACTCCGCAATTACTTACGTAAAACTAGTCCTATCAGCAGTGTAAGGACTGGGGGGAGGGCGTTAGCCAACGGAAGATAATGCATTTTGTAGAACCGAGGCTTACTTCGTTTGCTACGGTTGTACAACGCATGGATTCGCAGAACGAAGATCACGTTGACGGTAGTTGTGAAGACCACAAAGCCGGAACTAGGAAAACGATCAATATTCGTGATGCAAATGCCATGCCGGCGATACGCACAATGTGTAGAACCAAAGCCAGAATTTGCAGCTACAGCAAAGTTCGAGTCAGATGATGGGTCGAATTATTAGTGGGGACTCTGGCACGTACAACTGAGAAGAGGATGAGTCATCGTGTCAAACCGAGCGGTGCAAAATTGCTTACATCCACCCCAACGGTAACACTGTTGTTTACTATAGCGCTTGAGATTTCGATTGCGGATATTGAGACCATCGTGCTCACCACCAAGTTCGAATCTGAAGGAAGCCGGTCAGACCACTTTTGGGTAATGTGGATTAAATCTCACCCCAATTGGAAAATACCCCAATATCGCGCAAAGATATACAGGACTTTGGGGAACGACCACTTCGCTCTTTGTAGTGCGTGAGCACATATAAAAGATGGGCTCCGCATCGAGAAAGCTTACCTCCATATGTATTCGATCTCGCTGGGCAAATGACAGACCGTGTCGTATACGAGCCATGCCAAAGCGCTCGCTTAATAAAGGGTATCAGCAGAAGTTGTTGGATGAAAGCAAACAATACCGACCTATACTGTAGTTTACAGCGCGGAATTGATCGAGCGTTGTAAGGAGCTCCTGCCACTCTTGTTGAACAGTCAATCCGGTGTTAGACATCTTGCGATCGACAGGGAAGGTATGGCAATGCGCAGGGACGCTCAGGAAGAGAGAACTGATCAGCGATCACGAAGACTGCTTTTGGTTTTATCGCTGCGTCCTGTAAGCCCCAGACCTCCATCACCGTAAATTTCGTCGGGTTCGATGGGGAGCGCTTGATGGAACGGGGTGGCCTATCTGGGTAAATTGTGACTGAGGGCCAATCATACTGCTGCTAGAGATCAATCGATCAGGCGTGATAGACCAGCGTGGAGCACGGGCTGGAAGTGGACTGTCGACCTCAAGACCAAGATCAATCTGCTATCTCGCTTACAGAAGTTAGACCCGATCAATATCCCAAAAAGGAAGTCGTAGTTAGGAACCAGCACAGCCACCCCCTGGATTCTTAGATGACTATTGCGTGTGTGTGAGGATCAAAGTCGACGAGTTATGTGATTGGTTATCGAACCCCGATGTAGATCAAGAAATCATGTTGCCGAGGATTTACGGGATCCCAAAGGTCGGCGTCGCTCTCATGACCAGTTCGCCGATGATCGATGCGATCTCTGGAACTGCTGCACGCTGATTTTCCGGATGAATTGGTTGATGGGAGCGGAGAGACTGATTTCTGGACCCACGTCGCATGTCATTGCGTCAGCGTCGAGGTACGTAAGAAGGAATCCATTCTTCACGGCTACGGAACATGCGTCGGGTGTCGGGGGCTGGGGTTGCGACATCATCGGCTTCGGGAGATACTAAACGCTCTGAGAGGTATGAGGTTCAGTGAACGTTTTTGACTTCGAATATATCTACACACCTTGAATGATATTGATCAGACTCGGCCAATTCATGGCCTCATGGGACGCAGCGGGCTTACGAAAGTTCAAGTTGCGTCCCTGAACACATCAATGAAGCATAGATTGGATGAGAGGTAAAGCATTTAACCTGTCCTCACTAGCAGATGATCATCATAAATCGTATGCGAACGCCTCGTTGGTGCGTCAGTCGTCAGAGCTGCTCAGTGCTCAAGCCAACGACGCCTGGCGGAGTTCGAAACTGTGATGTGATGGTTTGACTGATTGATCCGGCCCGGCCCGGGCGCCGTCGGAAGCATTTTGCGGCAGCTTTTCCGGCTTGATAATGTCAAGCGCCGGTGCCCGTTCGGTGTCTGGGTTAGGCTTACGCTGCCCGACCGAACCAGGATCGATATTCTCCTACGACCTGGACAGTTCCCAATATGGCTAAGAAGGCATTTGGTCCAGAAAATCTCCAGGAAAAGGGCAACTCGTACGACGAGTCAGCAGCTCGGAAAACTTGAGCAGGTGGCGCAACCGATCCCGGATTTGGCAGAAAGGGACACAAGAGCGCCTCGTTTTGTTCTTTTCTTTCTTCTCTAACGCACGTCCAACTCTTTGAACTCGAAGGCCATGGGGTCGTCACTGTCGGTTTGCTTAGTCCTTACCGCCTCAATCGCCTCCTTTTTCATGTTCAAGTACTTCGAATCCCAAAAATCCGAGCAGTTTTTCCTATCGCGGTCACAAAGCAGTCAATTGGACTTCCATCCCCAGAATCAGTCAGAGCCCAACAATCGAAAGGCCAAAACGACCTCGAGTCGAGGTCATCGTCGCTTCGTCAAACTCGAACCAGGTGATGATGGGTCTGACTTGGATCCCGTTTTTCGCCAAGGTAGGCACCCCATCGACGTACACAATCGCACACACATGTAACTCAAATGTCGCACGCAGATATGACCAAGTTCAAACCAATCAAGAACCATCTGGGAGAAGCTACCCTCTGGGGGCTTCGAGAGTATGACAGGTCTGGACATCCTGTCTTCGATTTGGAGGGGGCTGGGCGGCGGCGGGTTAGTAGTCGAAACGCCTCATGGACATCGCTCTCATGCATCCTACTCTAGATGCTCCATCAATCGTGCTACTACAGTCGTGGAGCTGAGATCCCGGAATCTCAATTTGTCAAATACTTGATGGCAAAAAAGGTACAAATTTCGCCAGACATATCTTCCTTGACGCTCAGAGACTTTAACGACAGAAATCTCAACTAGAGAAGCTGGATGTGACCGCGCTAAAGAAGCGAGATTATGTCATCAACTTGACACTTCCGTGAGTCCCTCTTACCAATTCTCGACGAATTTCTCGTCGTCGCAACGACCTGACACTGCGCCGCACAAGATGGATCCCCTTAGAACCTATGTCCTCGGACGCACATGATAGATACTACGAGGACGGGGACGTCGAACCACACCTGATCACTCGAAAGTTCAAAGTTTCTGGAGGAATCAACCTCGACACATTGCAAGACAAGATACTCCAGCCAATTATGGGATGGTGAGACACACCTCTCCCAGTGACACCATGCTGAACTCATGCTGATGCTTTTCACAGGGAGCGTAACAGCCATGCATGGATATTCACGGATCTGAAAGACGGGGCTTGTTTCGGTCCGAAAGTGAGTGCGAATGCATTGTTCAGGAACGAGTATATCTGACGCTCATTTTTGTATTTCAGGGTTGCAGTGCAACCGACATCATGCACTTGCCTATGCTGTGTTACGAGTTCCTCTATGCCGAAGAATACACACTTGCCCATCTCGCGCAGAAAGAAGGAGAAAGAATCGAATATCGCTACGACCTCGGAGACAATTGGGGTCATAATCTCAAGGTACGCGAGATATCATCTATGGACTAGGAAAGCATTTTGATAAGTTCGTCAAGATTGAGAAGATCTTATCGGAGCAAGAGTCCGACGGAGCTGTTGTGCTTGTTGAAGGTCATGGAATGTGTCCTCCCGAGAATGGAGGAGGCAATGGGTGCGTTCCGGCCATCATAGCTGATAACGCATTTACATCTAATTACAGTGTGTGGGCCGACGATGTCTATAAACTGAGCTATGGAACTCGCCACGAGAAGTCTGAAGTTCGACACAAACTATCCGGCGCTCGCAACGTCGATCTTCCACCGGGAGCTATTGACCCAAAGTACTTCTCTGTCGACGAAGCGAATAAACGTCTCCGAGATGCCCTTCGCTCTCATTCTTCTCTTCGGGATGGTGCGAGGACGAATTATATCTTCCCTGGTGTTCCGAGCCCAGATCTTCTACGATTGATAAATCCTCCTCGACGTGGGGCGATCATAAACCGAACGATAGAGGCAGCGTCTGGCAGCTCGGCGATAGGATTAACTGAAGAGGTTGTCAGTCATCGGAGGGATAAGAATGCAAAAGCATTATGCGCGGTGTGCGGAAAGGCACAGGGGCTGAAGGCGTGCGCTAAGTGTAGGAAGGTTTGGTATTGTGGATCCCAACATCAGCTGTATGTGCCCTTTCTTTGACATTGCCTTTGAGAAGTTGACGTGCGCGCGAATTCTAGCGATGATTGGCAGGAGCACCGAAGACATTGTCAGTGTCCCAAACCGCGCGTTCACTAACATTCTCCCTTTGGGATCTCCTCAATCTAACGTGTCGGTGTAAGCTTGTGTACCAGTAGTACCACCGGTCCAAAAATTCGTTATAAGTCCAATTTGTTAAAATGTGATCAATTTCTTGTCAGAATTAACTTGTATATTCTGTATCTCTAGTCTCATCATCGGTTCAAATAACATTACGATGCTTAAGCAGTCGTCTGGGCGCAAGAATGTGGTCCACTAGTGGAGGTAGCTAGCGCCAACAGTGTGACTGACTGTGACTGGACAACTTGAAACTGAGGCAGTTTTCTCCCGAATCGACGTCCTTGGGCCTCATGCCTCATAATCGAGCCTTTCAGGATTAATATTGATAAACAACTTTGAACCTTTGCACTGGTGAGTGCATGCACCCCATTCTCCTTCCCAGAGGCTCCCGCTGCTTGGGCCGCGGTCAATCACAGTACGGTAGAATAGAGAACAACGTAATTTCAATGTCGTGATAATGTTCGGAGATAAAAATGATAAATCCGT
>KV419438.1:96039-226935 GCA_001630475.1 Sistotremastrum niveocremeum HHB9708
ATAAAAGAGTCAGTAGGAGCATTTCCCGAGAGCCCATGCAAGGCGGCGTGACAGGGAAAAGCTGATGTAATCGTCTCGGATCGGAATCGGAGACCATCATGTTCCAGAGGCTCCCGCTGCGCGGTCGCGTCTCCTTACGGATTTATCATTTTTATCTCCGAACATTATCACGACATTGAAATTACGTTGTTCTCTATTCTACCGTACTGTGATTGACCGCGGCCCAAGCAGCGGGAGCCTCTGGGAAGGAGAATGCATGCACCCCTTAGTTCTTGTGTAAAATCTCAACTTTCGGGTTTCAGTGGGCGGCAGTGCTGCGGCACGGCGTAGTGTAGCAACCGATTCCAAATCTGGAAGAAAGGGGCAAACCAAAAGGGGTCGTCTTGTACAATTGTTTTGCTTCCGCTCTTAAAAGCTGAGAGTTGAGGGGTCAACTCCCTGTCAATCGATCGCTCCCTGATTCATCTGCAAGTAAAAACTATGGGTACGTATTTCTGACCTCTTTGCTATCTCCTATCCCTCTTATCAGCGTACGCCGTGTCGCGAAACGTGAGTTTTTCACATAGCGATATCTTGGTTCCGTGAAACTTCCATACTGAGCTTCGGAATCAAATCCTTCAGATCAAACTTTAGGTCGCTATGTTAAGCTTCAACCGGGTGATAATGGAGCCGACTTGGACGACGTCTTCCTTCAAGGTGAGTCAATATCATCCAGTGCACCGAAGTCGAGGAATCAGAGACCCCACCCAGATATGAATAAATTCGTTCCGGCCAAGAACTCGCTCGGCGAAGCTCATCTTTGGGGGCTTCGGAAGTATGATGCCTCAGGATTTCCTGAGTTCGAACTTGAGCGGGGTTACCAGCGGATGGTTCGTGATGAATATGCCTTCAATCGCATCGCACTTACACTCTCTTAGATGGTCAATCAGATCCTCTACCACAGCTATGGAGTTCGGGTTCCAGAGAAGCAATTTGTTGATCATCTAATGGCGAAAAAGGTACTGTCGTAAGTTGTGCACCCTTCGACTTCAACTGACTTACGAAAGAAATCAAAACTGGAGAAGTTGGACGTGACCTCATTGAAGAAACGAGATTATGTCATCAGTCTGTCCTTTCCGTGAGTTCCTTGTACCAATCTGCGATGCCAAGCCCGAGATGACATTATACATCTCAAGCTGGATTCCCTTATCCCCCATGTCTTCGGACGCCCACGACGAACATTTCAAAAACGGCGATGTTGAGCCGCACCTTATCACTCGCAAATTCAAGGTCTCTGGAGGCATCAACCTCGATACATTGCAGGACAAGATACTCCAGCCAATCATTGGATGGTGCGTTACTTCATTGAATAAAGATAAGGGTAATTGATCTTTTCTGCAGGGAACGCAATGCTCACGCTTGGCTCTTCACGGATTTGCGAGACGGGGCTTGCTTCGGACCAAAAGTGAATGCGACTGTGATTGTTCTGCAATGTTCTCTTTTTCTGATTCACCTCAGCACAGGGTTGTAGCGCTCAGGATATCATGCACGTCGGGATGCTGTGCTACGACTTCCTCAAAGCGGATGACTACACACTCGCTCATCTTTGCCAGAAGGAAGGAGAAAGAATTGAATATCGATACGACCTGGGAGATAATTGGCTTCAGAACCTCAAGGTTGGTGACGTCATACCAACAACGGAGCAAAGTCGGATAACATCTTCCGTAGGTCGAAAAGATATTATCGGAAGAAGAATCCGACGGAGCTGCGGTGCTGATCGAGGGTCATGGAATGTGCCCTCCCGAAAACGGAGGAGGCAACAGGTACGCCCTGTCCATGCTAATTGAGAACACTTCTGCAACCTATCGCAGTGTATGGTCTGGGGATATCTACAGACTGATTCACGGCACCCAAGACGAGAAGAAAAAGATTCGACTAAAACTGGCCAATGCTAGGAATATCACGGCACCGTCTGGTTCAATCGATCCCAAGCACTTTTCTCTCGAGGAAGCAAAAGAGCGTCTCCGAGCTGCACTTCATTCTCATTCTTCTCTTCGCGATGGAGCCAGGACAAATTATATCTTCCCCGGTGCACCGACTCAAGATATTCTACACATGATCAATCCTCCCCGACGTGGTGCGGCCGTGAATCGGACAATTGTTCCCGGCTGTGAGCATACCCTGACGGGGGTTACTCAAGAAGTTATCAGCGATCGAAGGGACAAAAATGCCAAAGCATTGTGTGCTGTCTGTGGGAAAGCTCAAGATCTGAAGGTGTGTAGTAAATGCAAGAATGTTTGGTATTGCGGAGTCCAACATCAACAGTATGTGCCCTTTTTCGTCGTCGATCTTGAGCATTCTTTGAAGAGCATTTTCGCTGTCTATAGCGATGATTGGCAGGAGCACCGGAAGAACTGTCGCCGCCCCAAACCTCGCGCTACATAGTATCCTGTTTGAAGAAACCCTTCTTGACTCGTCATGCGAAAGCCGTATCTTGAACACCAACCTCACGACCTTGAAATTTGTTTTTGAGACTCTGTCAGCAATTATACCGTCTTCATCTCGTTCAATGTGATGTAGGACTTCTCTATCCTTCTTGTAGCTCTAGTATTGTCTTTTCTGAATCTGTTGATCTTGGTCCTGCCAGTAGTCGGCAATGGGACCCATGTGTAAATGTGTAAAATATGATACTGATCGCTTGTAATGAAATCGTTCCTGTGTATCCTGCGCACAAGATTCGATCGCGAGTTTTTTTCAACGAAAGTCAAACAGCCTCATGATGCAATTTATCCCATAAAGAAAACACTTCCATGTTTTTTTTAGCCGGCCGCGGTGCACGTTAGCAAGGTGACTTAGAAGCCCAAATCCAACTCCCACATCAAGAAATTAGTCTCAGACGTGGCGCTCGGGGTTACTATGTTTTGACGTGTCTGAGAACTCGTGGGTGCAACTTTCTTGGTCCGTCAAAGCATGAATTTTTCAGAAAATTCTAACAATACTCACAGACCCACCCAGTGAACTAATTCAACTGGGTCTGTCAGTGAAACAATAGGAACGACACCGGGACTTGCACCAGAATCGGCTGCTGAGCTTCGAATGACATGGTCGTAGACCTGTCGGAGTTTATCCTTTATTACGAAACTGTTCAACTTGCAACTGTCACCACCACTCAGTCCACACCACCATGAAATCCAAAGAACATCTGCTGAAGACGATAACGTCTTCGACCAAATTTGAGGAGCTACGCCTAGCAATGGAAGCCACCAAGGAGACCCCGGTTTTTGTAGAAGGGACGTGGAACTTCAACTCAGAGTTTGTTTTGTGGTATAAGGATGGGGAAACCTCCAAGTAAGTTTCTTCGTTTTCTTCGCCCCAGACTGTTCTCACTATATTGCTGCGCAGAAAGATCACTTTTCCAAACTTCGATGAGGTGGAACTGAAGCGTCTGTCGGATGCATGTCAGCCAGCCACTCGTGGCATCACTTCTTTTCGGAAGCTGGACAATCAAGACTTCACCATAAACACCGGCTACACCCTCTACGAAATGATCAGTCATGGAGTCAGACGTCTACTTGGGGTTCCATATGAGGGGAAAAATTTCACCGCTGAGTTGGACCAGCTTCAAGTCTATGGTATTGAGTCATCCCGCCCTCTTGTCGCACCTGAGCTGGAATTTATTAGGCCCAGGATCTTTCCGGGAGCAAAATCCTAACGCTTTGACGAATGCGGACGCATTTGGTACATTCGTCTTGGTTCTGCCAACCGAACGGAAGGGTGGAGATGTTCTACTTTGTGCCAGTGAAGGGGTTCAAGGAGACGTCTTGCGAGCACCGGAATCAGTCCAAGTTCCAGACTCTCATGGTTCGGTCTCATTGGTCTCATGGGCAGCCTTCTGGAAAGGAGCGAACCATGAAGTTAAACCAGTCAGCGTCGGCTACCAAGTAGTATTGACATTCGTGAGCTTCCGCAGTATTACTGTTTCTCTACTTTGACATTCTTCCTAGAACCTGTCTTTCTCAGACTCGCCACCGCCCATCATCGCATCGAGAGTGGCACCAGAAGCACCAGCTCTCTTCGACGCGCTGAGGAACTCCTTGGCTGATCCTACATTTCTGCCTCTCGGCGGCTTTCTAGGTTTCGGTCTTAAGCACAAATACGCTTTCACCAAGGACTCCGAATTGCAAGACTTCAGAACTCATCTCAAAGGATGTGACGGCTCCATCGTCAATGTAGGAGATTCGTTCGGGCTGAAGTTAAGTCTCCGCGCATTTTACGACGCCGGAGATTATGGATGTGGCAAGGCGAGTGAGAAAAGATGGCTCATGACGGAGAAAATCTTGTGTCTCGGAGACTGTGAAGGAATTCCGGAGGACATGATTGCAGAGTGTTTGGAGAACTTCGGAGACATGGAGGCTGATATCATCATGGAGCCAGACCCCACCGTCAACTTCGTCGTCCATCGTGGTTTCTTCCGTTCAGAAGGTGTGTTAAGCAGCGACTTCCTACGAACAACGACCCTTCTGAATCTGAGCCACAGTGAGATCCTGGAGGGGCGACAATCCAAGCGTCTTGAAGATTGTCGAACTCTGTGATGTTGGAACAGCTGTGCACAAAAAGGTTTTGGAGCCCGAGAGCAAGGAATGCCAAGGGGATGAGGGTGATTTCTCTCAAGTGGTATCTTCCAGCGACGCATCCAATCAAGCTGTTTATCGGGCAAGCCCTCGGGAGCCCTTCGATGAGGCCCTTGTTATCAACTGGGTTGCTCCAATGAACAGGAGTAATCCCATTGGTTTTCCACTGGATCACTCTCATCGTCCGGGAGTCATGGGCCATCCATTTGGATCAATCAATCTCATTCTGGAGATTCCTCCTCTAGAAAGCCGACAGAGACAGATTCAGAATGCTTCCGGAGACCAGGGGTTGGCCGATTTGAACGGCACTCAGAGCAATGTCTAGAGCGTGAGCTGGAGTGAAGGCTTGGACCTGGGTTGCCACTGCTATATGAACAAAGTTGCACAATCTATTAGTGAGATCCGGGATATGTATCAGACGGCAAGAAAATGTGTCCAATTTGTGTAGAGTCTCAGCACTTTTACGTTGCCAAGAGTACATATATGACTGTATGTCTAGAAAAACGAGATCTCCCCGAGATTCCGAGTTCTAGAAGACACATTCTCGGATCGGCTTCCTGAAAACTCCGAGCATAGAGTCTTCTCGACCGGGACGTGAGTTATTGTTGTCCCAATTTCGGCGTAGAAAGCAAGAATTATGTCCGAGCATCTGAGGAGGTGGTAAGGCATCCAACGAATATAGGCCAAATGAGTACACTCGCGAGTATACTCGCGTGAGTACTCGCCTAGGGTTAGGCACATGAGTACTCGAGTATTGGATTTTGGGAAAAAACAGTGGAAAATGAGTACTCATACTCGAGTACTCGTGGTTTTTACTAGTAATACTCGCGAGTACTCGAGTATGAGTACCCATTTTTTGCTGTTTTTTGGTCCGCGAGTGTTTTGCTCAGCCTCCAAAAAAACGCGAGTACTCATGCGCGAGTACTCGAGTACCGCGAGTATGTATTCGTTGGATGCCTTAGGAGGTGGTGTCCCTCGTCCATCAACTGAGCTGGGTAGAGTTCATTGACCAATCCTACCGGAACCGGGACAATAGGAACGAGTCACACTGAAAATTCAACATCGGCAGCTGAGTTTGAAACGATATGGTAATAAGGCTGTCGGAGTTCATCTTGATTATTACTCAACTCTCAACCATCTTCACCACTCATTTCACCAGACGCGATGGAATCCAACAAGCATCTCGATAAAACTATCACGTCGTTTTCGCTCTTAGAAGAGCTACGATCGGCAGCCCAGGCCACAAAAGAGACCCCCGTTTTCGTCAAAGGAACCTGGGACCAGCCCAAGTCGCAGTTTATTCTGTGCTATAAGGACGGGGAAACTTACAAGTGCGCCTCTCCGTTCACTCTTTCGCCAATGTCCCAGTTACAGATATCTCATAGCAAAATCACATTCCCTAACTTCGACGAGGTTGAGCTGAAGCGTCTGTCGGATGCGTGTCAGCCAGCCACTCACAGTGACAGCGGTTTGCGAACGCTGGACAGCCAGGAACTCTCGATCAATCTGGGCTACGATCTGTATGATTTGATCAATCATGCAGTCAGGAGGCTACTTGGGGTTCCGTACGAGGCGAAAAATTTCACTGCTGAGTTGGACCGGCTCCAAGTCTATGGTATTGAATGGTTATACTATACTCCTGTTGCGTGTGTTCTGATATATCTCAGGTCCAGGATCTTTCCTCGAATCCCAATCTCACGTGTCCACCACGGCCGATGCAATCGGTACTTTCGTCCTGGTTCTGCCTACCGAACATCAAGGCGGAGATATCCTTGTCCGCGAGGGAAGTGAGGAGCACTGCTTCGAAGCGGCCCAATCGAATGGAAAAACCCCGGACTGCAACGTCTCATCGGTCTCGTGGGCAGCGTTCTGGAAACAAGCGAACTATGAAGTCAAACCAATCAGCGCCGGCTACAAAGTAGTATTGACATTCGTGAGTTCGTCCCATGATGCTTTTTTCCCTTCGGAAGTGACGTTTTCCCTAGACTTTGTCTTTCTCAGACTTGCCGCCTTCCATTATCGCGTCTAGAGTGGCACCGGAGTCCCCTACTTTCCTAGGAGCGCTTAAAAGTTCGCTGGCTGATTCTACATTCCTACCGCTCGGAGGCCTCTTGGGTCTCGGTCTGAAACACCAATATGCTTTCAACCAGTCAAAGTTGGAAACCTTCAGGTCTCATCTCAAAGGTTTCGATAGCTCTATCGTCAAGGCCGCAGATTTGCTCGGCTTGAACTCGAGCGTGCAGATATTCTACGACGCTTCGGTTTACGGAATCAAAAAGACGAGCCAAAAACGGTGGATGATGACTGAGACAATCATGGTATTTGGGGACTGTGATGGCTGGATGGAGGAAAACATGGGTGAAGGGGCCTTCCCCGAGAAACCCGATGACAAGACAAAATTCATAATCAATCGCGGGTTTTCACAGAAAACAAGTGAGATGAATCTTACATGTAAACTGAGTCTCCTAACCCCTGGTTTACAGTACGTCCATGGTATAAGAACGTCACCACCAAGATTGAACTTTGCGACATTGGGACAGATGTGCAAAGGAAGATCCTTGAGCAAAAAATCAAGAAGTGGACTAAGGAAGGGAAGAGTTTCACTCAAGCCGTTGATCCTCTCAACTTCTCCGAAAAACCCTTGAAAAGATTTGATATCACCAACGCTTCTCACCGTGATAACCACCCTGAAGCGCTTGTCATCAATTGGATCACTCCCATGCGCAAGGAAAATACAGTTGGCCAAACATTTATGCGGGGCTATCGTCCTGGGATGATGACTCATCCTTTTGGATGGGTAAATCTTGTCATCGAAATACCTTCGTATGAGCGCCGGAAAGCAGGCCGTTCTCCCCATGCTTTCGACGCTGACCCCACTTCGTCCCCTACCAGCATTATTCCAGCCCCAGTCAAGGTCTCTAGCAGTGATGTGAACGCTGCGCCTACGTTCACAGATGGTAACGAAGAGGCGATGGAGGATTATGAATATTTCGACGGGGCCTCTGATACTGATGAGCAATCATCTGATGAGTAGGCAGGCCGAGCTCGCATGTTGATTAGTAGCCTGTAGCCATCGCTTTGTGGTCTAGCGGAAGAATCGTCCACCTTTGTCACGCCATCCATCTACCCAGTCCTTTTGATACACATTAAAATCTCCCGCAGTAGTATGTCTATGCCGCCAGTATCCTTTAGCTAGTCCGAGTTCAATCTTCACGTTTGATTCAAATTGTTCGGAAAATTTGGGGATTCGGGTCCCAATATAGCGCAGACATTCCACATCGAACATAAGATATAATTTATTCGCGCTGTGGGAGTTGTCTCCCTTTGACAATGTCTGACGAACGGCTCTCGAGCCGGCATCTTGAAAAGAAGCCGGCAGCAAGGTTGAGGCCATAGTAAGTTCGAACTCCGACAGCCTTCTTCCTGTCTTCTTCGAATCTTCCTGCTTTTCAAGAGCATTCACAATAACACGGACTTGACACTACGTCTCTTTGCCTCTGCCATGACAACAGACCAGCATTTGAATAAGACCATCACCTCTCTTTCGCATCTTCATCGCTTGCGTGCCGCAGTCGACGATATCAAAGACTCCCCGATTCTTACCAAAGGAACATGGAATTTCCCAAAAAATAATCTTATTTTATGGTATAGAGATAAAGACGAATATCGGTGTGTCTACAGTATAAATCATTCGATGAGACTCACGAGTCTGAAATGGCCTCATCTAGGCGCATTGAATTTCCTACCTCGGATGTCGTTGAACTTGAACGTCTTTCATCAGCTTGTCAGCCTGCTACGTTCGGGAACAACAAAGACCATGTCTTGGATGAAAACTATCGACGGGCACGGAAGATGGACGTTGAAGACTTTGCCATCAACATGGGCTTCAATTTCACGGACTTCCTCAACCACGCAGTGAGGCGTTTACTGGGAGCGCCACATGATGACAAGAACTTCCGCGCGGAACTGTACAAGCTTAACGTCTACGGTCCTTCTTCCGTCTCTTATATAATCCCTAAAACTAACTAATTGATGTTGACTAGGCCCTGGTTCCTTCTTTAAACCACATCGAGACACTCCGCGAGCTGATGATATGTTCGGGTCCCTCATTGTTGCCTTACCCACTAAACACGAAGGTGGATCTTTGATCCTTCGCGATGAGAAGAACGAGCTCGTATTTGAATCGTCTCAAAAGTGTACATCGTCCGAATCAGGACTATACTCTGTCCCATGGGCGGCGTTTTGGAGCCAAATTGAACATGAGGTGGCTCCAGTCATCAGCGGTTACCGGGTTACTTTAACGTTTGTAAGCATGTTTTCGTGTTCTTTCTGCACGATGTTTTACTTAATCGACAACTTAGAACTTGTATTTTTCTAAAGTTCCGCTTCCCACTTCTGTCCGTGTCTCGAACGTGGTACCGGATGCGTCGCCTCTTTTCACGATCTTGAAGACTCTTCTCAATGATTCGACTTTTCTTCCACAAGGAGGGCTACTTGGTTTCGGGTTAGAGCACCAATACCCAATGTCAAATACTTCAAAGCTCCAAAGCCTGATGATGTATCTGAAAGGAACCGACTCGTTCATAGTGATGACGGCCCAAGCTCTGGGGCTCAAAGCATATCTTAGAACAGTGTATGACATCGCCGCCAGCGATCAGATTGGGTTCCAAAGCGACGACGAAGGCTATTCTTACAGACCAGGGCCTGTTGAGGAAGTGTGCCAGAGGCGCTGGCTGATGAAATGCAAGGTCATGTATCTGGAGTATTTCTATGACTACAACAGCGATCAAGACGATACCTTGGGCGAGTGGATGCGCGAAAGCCTTGAGAAAGGAGATACTTTCTTTGTCAATCGAGGTTTCTTGAACCGGAGCGGTCAGTGTTCGAGTCAGCTCTTTCTTTCTTCGGACGGACGCTGATCATGATTCACATCGTTCAGTGACTTCCAACGACATTCAAGTCACGTTCGGAGATCAGGACGAAGCCAAGACCGTGACTACCGATACCAAAATACACCTTTGTGACCTTGGTACGGTGTTCAAGAAGCTCGTCGAGCGAAGGATAGACACCGAATACGCCAAAACTGGCCAAAAGACATCTGCCGTGGAATATTCGACTATAGGTGCTGACGATCCGCAGAATCTCAGTGATAAGGATGGCGATCTGGACCTGACACGGGATTGTGGTTTCCCTCCTCTGCCTGGAGCCGTCGTTGTCAATTGGATTAGACCGATGAAGCAACAGAATGCAATTGGCACGCCCTACGCTGGGATCTTCGGCAACACCCCTGCTCTTGATCATATCTATGGATGGATCAATCTCATCGTGGAAGTGCCTTCGTTTGCAGACAGAATTCAAACTCAACCCGTTGCAAGCTCATGAATTCGACATTCCATTGCCTGAGAAGGTTGCATTGTCATTGAAGGGCCAGGGCCGACTTGCAGTTGCAGAGGCGTCTTTGGAGCGATGTGCGGTAGATGTACGCGTAGCATACTTTCCATGTCGGACTGCGCATAAAATGGAATCGAGTTCTTGCTTTCAGATTTGCGATCGTTGTCAGGCCAGATAAAGACGCTATGAAGCGCCCGCCATCATCAAATATATACCTATACGACGCCGGGCTGCTATGAGCTATAAACTAACTACAAGATATGCAGAACAGAAGCAGAGTCTGCAAGCAAGCACAGTAAATGATAAGCAGAATATTTTAGCACAGATTTTCGAGGGCAGAATCGCATTAGTCGACTGGTTGGATTCGGTGAAGTTTGTTGAGTTTGATTTTTTTGTTTGGCTTCTTTGTTTTCTTCTTCTTCAGTTCCTATATCGGGGCGGCCTTTCCGCTCACTTCTTATCTCCTCGCTTCCCTGCCCACTTCCTTTCTTCCCTTCAACTTGCTGAGCTTATCTTCTGTAGATCATCATGACAGGAAGACAAGATTAAACGGTGATCACAGGGGTAGCTTCCACGTCAACTACCCCCTCGACCTCGGCTTCATCCTCTTCTCCATCGGCATCCCTATCAGATCCTTCCAAACCATCTTTATCCTTCTCCGCACCGGGTGCAGCCCCCCCAGCAGTGGCGGCAGACCCAGTTCCCGCAACAGAAGCAGTCCCGCTCGCACCAGCAGCAGCAGGAGCGACGGCTTTCTTGACTGGTTTATTGAAGACCACACTCCGATGCGGAGCAGGTTGCCACGCGTCACTAGCTTTTGTGCCCACATCCAACCCTTTGTGGAACTGATTGGGAAGCGTCCGCCCCGGCGGATGAGAGAATTGACAATCTGGACGGGTACAGTTCGAGCCGTATCGACACGGGCCGCGCTGCGATGGATTCCCGCTTTGCAGTGCACTATTAAGTGATGATTTTGTGAATTGAGTTGAGGTGGAAGGGATTGAGGATGAAGAGGGACGGTGAAGGGGATGTCCTGGCGGGTGGGAGAAGTGACAGTTTGGTCGTGTGCAGTTGATCCCGAATTTACACGGGGTCTGAGAGTGCTGATTTGGTGCAGAGGTGGAGGGCGCAGACGAAGATGTTGCGTTCGCACTTGCCGCAGCCGTCGGCTTCGTTGACGCAGGAGTTGAAGTGGACGTAGGTGGTGCGCCTGACGGGGTCGCCGACGGTAACGTACTCGGTGCGTTATTGGATGTTGCTTTCGCTGACAATATCGATTAGTATTTGAGCTGTCTTTGAGAAACCGACAGAACGCTCACCAGCTCGGATCACAGCTGGCCCTACATGGCTCTTGGTACAATCCTTATCGTTACATTCACTACCACCTCGTCCTTTATCACAGATCTCACTGCTCAGCACGACACCGCTTTCCGGCGTTGCAACAGGTGAAGGATGAGTGAAGCGGCAGTGGGAGTTTGTACAAGTTGTGGCAAATTTACACAGGGAAGGAGATGGCGGTCGGGAGGGAATCGTTACAGGAACTTGCGGTTGATGGGTAGCGGTAGGGCGGGAGGTATGTGGTTGTGGGCGGGGATGGACGAGTCTCGCGCCGCCGTTGGCGTTCGCAGCGCCATTCGCGGTTCCGTTGGGTACTGGTGTTTGACCAGGCGCGTTCGACGGGGTTGGGAGAGGGGGAGATTGTTGCTGCTGCTGCTGCATTTGCATCATGCCCATCATGTTGCTCATTTGCTGCATCATCGCCAGATTCGCGCCCATCATCTCCTGCAAAGCCATCGGGTTGAGGTTCATCATCATAGCCATTTGGGCGGCGGGGTCCATCATTCCTGGTCCAGCCGCCATCGGATTGAACGGCATCTCCGGCCCCATTCCTCCTGGGACGAACGGCATGGCGTTTGGAGACAGCGCCGGTGTATTTTGATTGTTATGGTGCCGATTGAAACCGCCGTGTCGTCCGCCCCTCTCTCCACTGTTATTGTATCCTTGTCTCCCGCCAACTCTCTCCAGTAAGCTTTTCCCTGTGGTCTTGACAGGAGCCGAACTAGGACCCTCAGCATCGGTATCTCGCATTGCTCTCGGCCGATCTGGGGCGTCGACTCTTCTCAGTTTACCGGGACCACCGCCGATACCTGATGGAGAGGCTGAACGTTTGCCTGAGGGGGATGAGGTGTGTGTTGGAATTGGTTGGGTCGCTTGGGAGACGGCTTGGGAGACGATACGAGATTGTTGGATGGTAGGAGAAGTTGCGGGACGTGATGCTTCGGGAGCAGGGGCGGTAGCGGTGGGTGGACGAGCGGCTGTGAATAGCCATGTAGTGAATTCTGGATCTATGAGCGTTAAGTCAGATACGTTCCAAAAAACAAGAACAATAAGTAGGTACCATAAGTTGGACCGATGACTGGTATCAAATCGTGAGACGATGAGATAAATACAAGCAAGAAAGGATTAAACGTACGGTCTGTTAGTTCCGCATTGATCTGATCTATACTCGGCCTTGAGACTTTGTTCGTCGAGACGTCATGAAACAGCAGCTCACCTGCGGTTTTCTGGTTGATGACCATGATGGCGATATACTCTGCCATGACCTGATCTACACCCGATGTCAGTGAATCTCCTTCTCCTGAAGTTGCATATAGGTATACCAGCGTCGTAGCCTCTCCTAGCCAGCTCATCCTGGATATTGCTCTACCCCACAAAAAACATTGGCGTCAGTCATTCGAAAATTTGAACACGGGTCAAAGAACACACCTGGAAAATTTGGGCACGCTCTGTGCCCATAATTAGCGGTTCGTCAGCCATCAGAAGAACAGTGCCAATCAGCACGGAGGGTACGAGAGGGATGGGATGAGAGGTACGGTAAGAGTGATGTAAGCCAGCCCGCTCAATGTTGTTTGCTCTTGTGTACGAGTTTCGGTACCCGGAGTCGGAAGCTCGGAAGGCTGAATTTGACTCGAACAAGATCCAATTTCAACAATGACTAACACTGAATTTCTGGACTAGTGGTATACACAACATGTTTCCTGTGATACCGCAATAGGATTCAAGACCCAAAGAAAAGGTGTCGACTGAGATCTTTCTGCCGAACACTTACTGTACGTGCAGACTGTAGTCCAACACCGCAAGTACATGCAATAGCACAGCAGTACTGGAGTAGTCCCAGGGGTAGTCTCACGACAACACACTCAAGCTCCAACCCTCCACCTTCAAGTCCCGTCCAGCAGACCCCAATGCGACTATGCGACTATTTCCGCACCGAGACCCGCAATTGCCTACGCCACCACGACCACATTGACACGAAAACTGTTTGGCAGACTCACTCAAAGTCATACCCAATGAGGCTCCTCTGACAAAGTTTGAACTAAGGGCCGGATGTCTCCCACCGCACCATCAGGACAATCCTCCGCAAATCTGAGCTCTCTGAGAGGAGCACCCTGACTAATTCGGAATGTCAGAAATCGGACCATATGCGCGACGCAGAATTTGGTTTGTCTACAGCCCAGAATTTCCAGATCCGGACAAATCAGGGGCAACTCCTCAAAAGCGATCAGGAGGCTGGCGAAATCTGCCTCCAGCACATTGAGAAGGAGGCGAGTGAGCCTTGGCCAGGAGCGCAAAGCGTGGATGAGATCTTGTAGAGGTAGGGTGTTATAGCAGTGTATGCGCAAGGAGGAGAGATGATTTGGGAAGGAGGAAAGTGCCCGGAAAGATGTAAGATGATAGTCTTCTTCATCGCTGTACGACATGTACGGAGTGTCCGATTCGTATTTGAGCTCGATCCGCCTTCCACAATCGGACAGCATGAGGTAATCGGATCGATAATCAGGCCCTTTTACTATGAGCTCTGTGGTGGACGAAAGGTAGGGACCAAGAAAGTTCTCCAGCCCTGTGTCGTTCATACTTCTGATCACATCCAACTGCAAGTTTGCTGAGGGAGGGATTTTCAGATGTTCAAAGACATAGATCATATCCTGTAAAGATAATTTCTCAATCGACAGGAATCGGATCCTTTGGAGAAGCACGACGGGCCGAATACGCAGGATCCGGTGGGAATCCCCATGATGAGTATCAATGAAACCCCGCTCTAAGCAAGGGAACCAGGAGAGTAAGTCCAGGATCTCTTCGGCACCGAGATGACCTTCGTCAAACCGAAGTTCGACGAGGTTTTGCGCCCGAACACGCGGCATGCTGTAAAGTGACACGCCCACAAAGTGAAGTTGTTTGAGAGCGGGAGTGTTCAATGTATAGTTACCCAGAGCACCGGACGGTTTTTGGTCGGACCAACGGTGCATTACAGTGAGAGCTTCGAGTATGCCGAATTCCGCCTGTCCTACTCGTCGAGCCAACACTTCGCTCAAGCTGAGGGCACCTGTGGTCTGGTGATGTCTCGGCCCGTGGTAGAACAAATAAAGATAGGAGATGCGAGCTGCGAGCTGCATGAGTCGATCTCTCCTGTTACTAACGACCTCAGTTTCAGGGCCGCGTTTCTGAACGTGTGCCTCTTCCCCGTCTGGTATGTCTGAACGAAAGAATTCGGATACGCGGAGAGGGATACCACCACTACGGGATAGGGATGTATTCGATAGTTCTGGATGTGATGCATAGGAAATTTCGGACCACAATGACGGCGTTCGCACGGCTATAGATCTCCACCTAACGCACCTAAGGAAAATGTTGAGATACCGCCCGTCACCACAAGGAAAGCGAACGAAGGCTGTACACTGAGTATGCGGGAGGTATTTCGACAGGGGAGGACCAAAAAATTCCAAATCCCATCAGGGGGTCCTGAGAATATTCAAGAATTTGAAGTATCAGATCATCGGACAGACGTCCCACGGGGGAACACAAGTTGCGTTGCTGCTTCAAAAACTGAACGGATCGAAGCAGTCTGGCTTCTAACTCAAGTAATTCTGATGATGCGACACGTCAGTTCTCTTCGAAAGATTTCTACACGACTTCGGTAGAGCTCACCATTCGTGATAGTGCGTGATTCCTCGTCTCGATTCCGACGGTCAGCGAAACGGCCTTGGCTGCATAATGTTATTGTTCAATTATATCGGTAAGCTGATCTCGCAACCTACATCTCTTCAGCAGTTTCTCTCTCAAATTTCGAACAGAAATCTGATAACGTCTCCAATCCTAGGCCCGCCATTCGAAATTTCTGCTACGAGTATACTAGTTTAGCCTCGGAATGGAAATAATGGGTATGTTGAGAGGTTTCGATTGGAAAAGTCGTAGAATGGAAATGAAAGAGAAACAGTCGCTCAGCGCACGCAACGAGGTCAAGCAGGTAAGCAGCTACGAGTTTCAACGTGTTTCAGGACGTAACAATCGGTGACATAACATGGAGTTAGGACACTTCCGAGATCCGTCCCGTATGAGGCAACGCCGACGTCCAGGCTCGGTCAGTATGTCCGACTGCTTTCGACGATCCTCGGCTGACTTGGTCGAACTTGGTCGTCCACCAAGTTGATCTCACTTTGGAAGTGCCGAACACACGAAGCCGCCCAAGGGATATTCAGTGTTATATTCAGCGGAAGACTTTTATGATCCTGTTCAAGCACGAATATAATAGTGTATATGCCTTGGTTTTTAAGATTTGTTTACAATATTTTGTTAGCATTCTCTTTGTTCTTGGGTTTGCCGTACGACGAAGAAGTCAGTGTAAAAAATTCGGGGTAAGAATGATTATACAAGTCGTGAACAGAAAAAAATTCTGTACTCGAAGCTTGTCAATTAGAGGATTCGACCCACAAAGCTCGAATTCCGGCCATGTGAAACTTGCATTCCACGCTGGACTGGGACAGCTTTCAACGTATGCGCTTACCCATTCTTGGACATTGACAATATAGAGATGTTGTCTGAGGAAAAGCGATAGTTCTGGTCGAAACTCACGATAAGAGTGGGGAGTTTTTAATTCGCCTGTTGTCAACCTGTTCTTCTTTCTGCACGAGTGCCTTTGTGGGTAGCATTGGCAGGCTTTCACACTGTTGTGCATCGAGCATTTTTCAATGAGTTGACAATCTTATCAGATTTCACCACTCGCTCGAGAACGGTTGGCCATACCTACTGAAAATTTACAAAGCCAGTATTTCATATTATAAGAGCGAGAAAATGCAAACACTGATGTTGTCAAGAAGTTCTAATCACTTCCACGACACACGCGGTCTTCACTATACGCTTCCTTATTACATGAGCGGGCGTCAGGGAGTTCTTGAAGTTTACGTCGTCCGAGAGGGCCCTATGATCGCCTGACATTCGTCACGATGGCGTGAACAGTGGAAAACTTCACAAGATCCGGAACTATCCATTCAATACCCGTGGAGCGCGACTATGCTCCCCACAGAATGTGGATAGTCCTTATCAGCGAAGATAAACAAGAAAGAATGAAATAACTGTCTATAAAGCTCTTCTTGTGTTCAACCGACGCAATATTCGCAGTTTCCGATCTCCAGAGATAACTTCAGGGTCCTTGGCAGTCATTTATCGAGGCTGTGAAAAGAATTGAGGTACAAGTTCCGGGTGGCGAGAACAAGAAGCAGCATCCGGCCGAAGAAGGGTGTTTGTGCGTGTTTGTTCAACGGGGCCAAAAATTTTCTGGCGAGTCAAATTAGATAAAAAATTCAAGGACAGGGTTAGAACTGCTACCGCCACCTCCTCCTTCTCGCCTTGCTCACTGCCAATGGCAACAGCATTGGCAAAGCTGAAACCCAGCTGGAATACCTTCGCACGACGAGCTCCTTCATTAGCACATCCCTCTCTCCCGGCCCGCTCATTTATTCATACCACTCGTCATGTCGGCTATCCAACCCCCACTAAGCCTCGACATGCTATTGCTGCTCCTGCAGTAGGCTCATACGGCCAGAAAGATGGAGTAGAAGAGGACGAACACGTCTTGAGCTCACCCTCTGAGCTTGCGCGGAAAATATCTGCTAAAGTGCTTCCCAAAATCCCCAGACCTGATGTTCGAAAAGTCGTCGTTGTGGGTTCTGGTGGTCTTTCCATCGGCCAGGCTGGTGAATTCGACTACTCCGGTTCTCAAGCCCTCAAGGCCCTTCACGAAGAGGGCGTCGAGGCCGTTTTGATCAACCCCAACATCGCGACTTGGCAGACGAGTCACCAGCTCGCTAGCGAAGTCTACTTCCTGCCTATCACCACGGATTATGTCGCCTACGTTCTGGAAAAGGAGAGACCTGATGGCGTATTTTTGACTTTTGGTGGTCAGAGCGCGTTGAATGTCGGTATTGCTTTGGATAAAATGGGTATTTTCGAGAGACTTGGCATTCAAGTGCTGGGAACGCCCATCAGGACATTGGAAGTGAGCGAGGATCGTGATCTTTTCGTACAGGCTTTGAAAGGTGTGTTATTGTGCTCTCTTCGACCCCCTTCCGATAACTGATTAAACGACTATGTTCAGAGATCGATATTCCGGTGGCACAATCTACTGCAGTCTCATCCGTGAACGACGCTCTCAGCGCCGCAGAGGTGATCGGCTACCCCGTCATCCTTCGTTCCGCCTTCACCCTCGGTGGCCTCGGCTCCGGTTTCGCCAACGACCCAACTGAACTCGCCAATCTCTCCGCTCGGTCACTCTCTTTATCGCCCCAAGTCCTCATCGAGAGATCGATGAAAGGATGGAAGGAACTCGAATATGAAGTTGTTCGCGATGCCGCGGACAACACGATTATTTGCTGTAATATGGAGAACTTCGATCCCCTCGGAACGCATACTGGTGATTCGATTGTCGTTGCGCCGTCTCAGACGTTACCGGACGATGAGTACCATATGCTGCGAAGTGCTGCCATTAAGGTTATTCGGCATTTGGGTGTCGTGGGCGAGTGTAATATCCAATATGCGCTCAACCCCAATTCAAGGGAATACTGTGTCATCGAAGTCAATGCTCGGTACGCCTTTTTCTATAATCGCCTCGACCCTCACTGACATGCTACTGTAGATTGAGTCGTTCTAGGTTTGTTGCATGAAATTACTTTAGTTCGAGATACTTATGATATCTTATCAGTGCTTTGGCTTCGAAAGCTACCGGATATCCTCTCGCTTACACCGCCGCCAAGATCGGCCTGGGCCACACTCTCCCCGAACTCCCCAACGCAGTCACAAAGACCACAACCGCCTGCTTCGAGCCTTCCCTCGATTACATCGTCACCAAGATCCCCAAGTGGGATCTCGCCAAATTCTCCGGTCAAGTCGACAGACACGTCGGTAGCGCTATGAAGAGTGTCGGAGAAGTCATGGCTATCGGACGAACTTGGGAAGAGAGTCTACAGAAGGCTATTCGGATGGTTGATCCTAAGTGGACTGGATTTGAGGTTATGAGGAGATGGGATGGTGATGAGCTTGATGATGTGCTTAGGAATCCGACGGATATGAGGATTTTCGCTGTGGCGCATGCTATGTATGAGAGGGACTACACGGTTGAGATGGTTCACAAGTTGACCAAGATTGACAAGGTGCGTTTCTTTCGGCCACGCTAATATTTGACAGTTTGTTGACATTGAGTATAGTGGTTCCTGTACAAGATCGAGAACATTGTCAACACGAGCCGAATGATCAAGGCTGCTGGTTCACTCGAAGCTATCGACAAGGATCTCATGGACCTCGCCAAGCGCATGGGTTTCTCCGATCTCCAAATCTCCATCCTCATCTCCTCCACCGAAGACCTCGTCCGTGCCCACCGTAAATCGCTCGGCATCACCCCCTTCGTTAAGCGTATCGACACTCTCGCAGCCGAATACCCCGCTCACACCAATTACCTCTACACGACCTACAACGCTTCAGAACATGACGTCACTTTCGACGAAAATGGAACGATGGTTTTGGGTAGCGGTGTATACAGAATCGGAAGCAGTGTTGAGTTCGATTGGTGTGCTGTTACTTGCGCTAGGAAGTTGAGAGAGAGCGGAAGGAAGACTGTCATGGTCAACTATAATCCTGAAACTGTCTCCACGGATTTCGATGAGGCCGATCGGTTGTATTTCGAAGAGTTGAGCTTCGAGAGGGTCATGGATATCTATGAGATGGAACAGGCTCAGGGTGTTGTTGTCAGTGTCGGAGGTGAGTTCATTGATACGGTACATCGTTCTCGTATGGGATGTCTGATTTTCGACGAAAGGTCAACTGCCGCAAAATATTGCGCTGAGATTGAAGAACACTGACGTGAAGGTACTCGGCACCGATCCCGAGATGATCGATACTGCGGAAGACAGACACAAGTTCTCCGCCGTCCTCGATAAGATCGGAGTCGATCAGCCGAGCTGGATCGAAGTCACCAGCGTCGAAGCAGCCAAGGCTTTCGCAGATGACGTCGGATACCCAGTTCTCATCCGACCTTCCTACGTCCTTTCTGGCGCAGCCATGAACGTCGTCTACGAAGAATCCACCCTCGAATATAACCTCTCCGCAGCTGCATCCGTTTCACCCGATCATCCTGTCGTTATTACCAAGTTCATCGACAACGCTCAGGAAATCGACGTCGATGCCGTCGCGCATAAGGGACAACTTCTTATCCATGCCGTCTCGGAACACGTCGAGAATGCAGGTGTCCATTCTGGAGATGCCACCCTCGTTCTTCCTCCGTTCTCACTCCCGGAAAGCGATATGGTTCGTCTGAAGACTATCGCGCAGGAAGTCGCAAAAGCATTCGAGATTTCCGGTCCTTTCAATATGCAAATCATCCGCTCGGCACCATCGACACCTGAAGGAGAAGCAGAACTCAAAGTTATCGAATGTAACTTGCGAGCATCGAGAAGTTTCCCTTTCGTTTCCAAAGTCCTTGGAACCAACTTCATCGAAATCGCCACGGCTGCGATCGTCGGAGAGAACGTTCCTGAACCGGTAGACGTCATGACTGCCAAGAGAGATTATACCTGTGTCAAAGTCGCCCAGTTCTCGTGGACCAGATTGGGCGGTGCGGACCCTTTCCTTGGCGTCGGTATGTTCTCCCTCCGCTTCGTCCTCTCGGAAAATAACTGACTGATTTTCGGCGTAGAAATGGCAAGTACGGGGGAAGTCGCGAGTTTCGGCAAGGACGTCCATGAAGCTTACTGGGCGTCACTACTCTCTACTACTGGGTTCAAGCTTCCTCGGGCAGGAGCAGGTGTTCTCCTCGGTGGTGACATTACTAAACCCGAGATGCGGACCATTGCTAAAGGCTTGATCGATCTCGGATTCAAACTCTACTGCTCTTCGGTCGAAATCGAGGAATTCTTGAACGACATTCCCTACGTCAAGGCTAAGAAGATTTTCTTCCCTACGAAGGACAAGAGAAAATTGCGCACCGTTTTCGACGAGTACGAGATTCAGTGTGTTATCAACATCGCACGAGGGCGGGGCCAGAGTGCCACGGACGAAGACTATGTCGCTAGGAGGTAAGTTTCTTTTTCAGTTTCTTGGCATGCAGGAGCGGGGTTTCTGATCGGCGATAAACCTTTCTTAGAAATGCGGTGGACTTTGGATTGCCTCTACTCAACAACGCTCGTACGGCCCAGCTCTTCGTTGAAGCTCTCGCGAGGAAGATCCCGGAAGGAGGACTGAAACGATATACTGAGGGCCGTATTCCGAGTGAAGTCAAGTCGTGGAGAGAGTTTGTTGGTCACCGTGCATGAGTTGCCGCTGCATCAGCTTCTTGATTGTTTCCGCTGCAAAAGAGCTCGGACCGAGCTCACAATATCTGTTTTGAAATCTTGTTTCTAGAGCTTTCCCTTCCACGCATTTTTCTGTAAAATCTAACATATAATTGGAATTTGTACATAGTGCACAGCAAAGATCCCTGAATGACCCTATCTTCGAGGGCATGAGGTGCGGGGCAGAGAAGACGCCGGACTCGGCGCCGAGCCGTGGCTGTGCACTTTGAACAAAAGACGAAACTTGCTGACTAAGCCATTAAAGTTCCTTGTAAACCTCCTCTGACGACGATTCCACCGACGACGACGACGCGATGTCAAACCCGGGAGATGTCGCTGGCGACATCATCGACCAAAATTCCAGCTCGCGCGAGATCGCTCCCAAGGCCGTCGGCTCACAGCTGCTGCTCATGACAGCAGTCAGTCTGATCACTCTACTCGCTTTTAATATCCTACGTCCCAAGAATAAAGTCAGTATTGGTCGTTATTTCGTGAGGACCTCGCTAATGTTGATTTAGGTAATTTATGAACCCAAAGTGCGTTATCGAAACATCCCCAGTCTCTGAGTCTTACAGAAAGTCAGGTCAAATATCACATTGGCAACAAGCGACCACCCCCTATATCTCCCGGACTATTCTCATGGATATCGCCTCTGATTCACGTCAAGGAGCCAGAACTGATGGACAAAGTCGGCCTGGATGCAGTCACTTTCCTTCGTTTCCTCCGCATGATGCGCTGGCTATTTGCTGTCATCAGTCTATTGGCTTGTGGCGTCCTGATACCCGTCAATGTGGTCTACAATCTGAAGAATGTGAACCAGAAAGACCGAGATCCACTCAGTCAAATGACGATTGCGAAAGTTGGCGGAAAGATTCTATTCGTTCATGTTGGGATATCTTATCTCATCTGTGCGTGTCTCACTTTTGCTTTTCTGCCACCTCGCGCTTATGCATGTGCCACTCTCAACCGAAGGTTTTGCGGTCATGGGGTTCACATATTTCCATTGGAAACGAATGGTTGAGCTTCGTTATCAATTCTTCCGTTCAGACGAATACGTGCAATCCTTCTACGCCCGAACCCTCATGGTGTCCAAAGTTCCCAAACAACTTCAGTCCGACGAGGGTCTTCGATCCCTCTTCGCGTCCTTGCAGGTCCCCTATCCCACAACCTCAGTGCACATCGGCCGACGCGTCGGGCGCCTCCCGGAGCTCATTAAATACCATAACGACGCCGTATGCGAACTCGAACAAGTCCTGGTCACGTACCTCCGTGGTGGCAAAATCGGTAAAAAGAGACCAACAATCACGCAGGGAGGGTTCTTAGGGATTGGGGGCAAGAAAGTGGACGCGATTGATTTTTATACGAATAAGTTGCGGAACACGGAGAGGGCGATCGAAGATTGGAGGATGAAGATCGACACGAGGAAAGCGGAGCCTTATGGGTTCGCTAGTATGGCTGCCGTGCCTTATGCGCATATCGTGGCGAAGTTGTTGAGAGGGAAGAGGAAGCAAGGGACAATCATACAGCTGGCTCCTAATCCGAAAGATATCGTGCGTCGCGACTTCCCATTCTGTCGCTTTCTAGATTGCTAATGCCTTCGATTTCCCCAGATCTGGGAGAATCTCAATCAAAGCGACGCAGCGGTCGCGCGAAAGAAGACCCTCGGTTGGTTTTGGATGGCGGTTGTCTGCTTCTTCAACACCGTTCCTCTCCTCGCAATCTCCATCTTGGCAAATATCCAATCACTAACAGCATGGGTCGGCTTCCTCGACGAGTGGCAGCAGAAAAGCGGGACGACCTTTGCTATCGTATCCGGTGTCTTACCTCCCGCCGTCTCTGCTATCTTTGGATATTTTTTCCCGATCATCATGAGGTGGCTGAGTCAGTATCAAGGAGCTGTGAGTTGGCAACTTTCAAATCGAGTAGCGATCAAGCTGATGAGAACGGCCGCGTTAGACCACTAACTCGCGACTCGATCGCGCTGTTGTCGCTCGCTATTTCGCTTTCCTGATCATCTCCCAACTCGTCATCTTTACCCTCATCGGCGTTATCTTCAGTTCGTTTACTGTTTACACTCCTGGTAATGAGCTCATACAGATACTGTTTAGACTCCGTGAAGCAAATTATCAGTCAGATCGGGAAACACAAGAGTTTCCAAGAAATTCTTGATAACCTTCACAGTGCGTCCATTCAGCGTTACATTGTGCCACAATCTGATTCATTGCGCCAGCCCTCCCTGCTACTATTAACTCGACTTACATCGAACAATCCTCTTACTGGCTGACCTTCTTCCCGTACGTGCTCGGCTCTGTTCTACTCTCTACTGCTGAAGCGCTGACGCTCGGCTCAGCCTTCGAGGATTCCTCGTGCTCTTCGATCTTGCTCAACTACTAAACCTGATCTGGACAACTATCCGAACACAGTGAGTCTCGTTCAGCCAGATCTTCCCTCGACGTCCCCTAACATGTACGTTTCAGTTTGTTCGGCCGCACCGTTCGCGATATTCGCGAATGGACCAAACCTCCCGAGTTTGAATACGCAACATACTAGTCAGTCCTTAGTCTTACTCCTTTCCCGAACATAGCTGACAGATCGTCTTAGTTCAAACATGCTGTTTATGGCAGCTGTAGGCTTAGTCTTCGCTCCACTCGCACCGCTTGTATCGTTGGGCGCATGCGTCGTGTTTTGGATTAGCTCGATGGTGCACAAATATCAAATGATGTTTGTGTATGTTACCAAGGTGGAATCCGGAGGGGTGAGTCGATCATTGTATGGTGGCAGGTGGATACTGATCGGCGCGATGTAGCGTTTGTGGAACGTCGTTGTGAACCGGCTGCTAGCATCTGTCATATTCATGCAGTTGCTGATGGTGCTCAGTACGTCCGTCTTATCTTTCTCATAACCTCTACTGATCATCAGCAGCAATTGGGCTTCAACTGGGCTTTAGGACATTCTTGTGGGTAGCCACAATCCCCCCAATCATCTTCATCTTCATCTTCAAGATCTACCTCTCCCGCACCTTCGTCAAACAATTCCGTTATTACATTCCTACCGACGCCGAAATTCAATCCGCGAAGATCCACTCGGAGCGCGCCGATAATAAATCACATCGTCTCGAGAAACGCTTCGGTCATCCCGCATTACACACTGAACTCTTCACACCGATGTTACACTCGACGATGATGCCTCTTCTACCACAAGTTTATTCTGGGAGATTGGGTACGTCGGAGAGCGCCTTGGATGAATTTGGCGGACAGAAGATGGAGACGAGCGTGGCACCGGGTGGTATCAAGATTGCGAGCGTTGAGCAGAGAGACTTGGAGTACGATCCGAAGCTCTATCAACGTGATCGTGGAGAATTGGATTGGGATGCTAAATCCGTCGCATCACAAGCTTATCTCTCGAATCCCAATGATCCGCGGGCTGGGATGATGAGTCCTCCACCGCCTGTACCTAAATTCGGCGGAGCGGGCTATGAGGAGTACATGGCTGGTGGTCCTGGTCCTGGATTCGGCGGCGGTACCCCTGACGCAATTGAACTGTCGAGGTTGGATACAGATTCTGCACCTCTCCTTTCCGCACCGTTATACTATCATGAGGAGACGGGTGAGAGTATGACCAACTTACAAGAGTATCGCGATCACCCTCCTGCTCCTCCACCGGGACCTCCTCCAGGAGCCGGATATGGGCAGAGCGGGCTTGGATATGGAAGACCGGCACCGACTAGGAGCAGTACGGGATACTCGACAACAGACGGAGGTTATGCGTATCCTCCTCGACCTCCATCCATGACTCCTCAACAATCATATTCAACATCACCTCAACAACAACAACCCCAACAGCAACAGCAGCGGGGGTATACCCGCAGTCCACCAGTTCCTCGACATCGTGATTCCGATGGCATACGTGAAGCACCTCTTCAGCGTTATGGCGGATCAAATGCTCCACCTGGCCCTGGAGAAATCGTCAATGTTCAGGCATTAACAGGCGGTGCTTCACGACCGCCTGCTCAGAGACAGGGTTCGAATATGTCAGATCTCGCTGGACGAGGAACCGGAGGGTATAGAAGGCAGTGATCAGCACTCTTTCCATTCATCTTGCTTGGACTCTTGACTTATTGGACATATCGATATTCTTGTTGGTGGTGGTGTTGTCAATATGCATATTTGTCTTGGTACCAAGTCTTGCTCTCCTTTTTACGATTTTTCTTTTCTTTTACTTTCATGTTCATGTCTATCTTGTCGGTATCTGCTTGCGTTGCGTTGCGTTGTGCTGTTCTGTCGTTCGTTTGATATATCATAATAGAAATGATATCCATGTATATGATATCTGTATTTCGAATTGGTTGGGGAGAGAATATTCGGGTCGGAAGCGGAAGCAGATCGTTAGCGCCGATCGCGACTGACGGGAACGTCATCCTCGCTGTCGACCACGACGGTTTCGAGGGACAATGCTCTTTCGTACTCTCTACGACGGTAGGCTTATTTAAAATCAAGTTGAAAAGTACTGATCAAGAACGTAGAGACATGCAGATACTATCTTGTAGCGCCTCCTCTGGCCTCAGCAGCCTGTTTCTTCATCGACGCGCCGTTCGGTCGATTTTCGCTGCCCACTTCGAGATTTAATATTCCAGGCATATCATCATGGATCATCATGGAGCTCTTTGCTCCTCTTTCATTCACAGTCGCGTTCTTGTCATCACCTCTTTCATCGTCACCTTCACCTCCACCTCTCTCACATCCAGCATCTTTCCTCGCTGGTCTTTTCCTGATTCATTACTCGAATCGCGCCCTCATATCACCTCTGCGAACGCCTTCGAGGAATAAGAGCCATCTTATCGTCTTTTTATGCGGCGTCGCGTTCAATATCGTTAACGGCACGCTATTGGGAACGTGGCTGACTAGCCCTGTGGCTCTGAACACTCTCCGGGGTGCCTTCTCAGACTGGCGCTTCTGGATTGGCGTTGCAGGGTGGGTAGGAGGTTTCGTGGGCAATGTAGCTCATGACGAGATTTTACTTGACATTCGCCGTCAAAAATCCTCCACGCCCAGGGAGCAGAATCATTACGCGATCCCGCACGGTCTTCTATACTCCTACATCTCCTACCCAAACTATTTCTGCGAGTGGATCGAATGGCTCTCATTCGCTCTTATAGCTTCGCCACCTCACGTCACCGGATTTCTCACTCCGCCATGGTTGTTTTTCTTCGCGGAAGTGTGGACTATGTTCCCTAGGGCTGTAAGCGGGCATAGGTGGTACCACAAGAAGTTTGATGATTATCCTAAGGACAGAAAGATAATTATTCCATTCGTACTTTAATAGATAGCATAGCAAACACAGGGTTGTAGGGGAGAGGAAGAAACCAAATGAAAGAGGTGGTCAGTCTAATACTCCGCCACGCAAAGGTTGTCGTGGAGGAGAAAAAAGAGCCGGCCATTAATTGGATCGAAGGCCATCTCATACAACGGCCGATCGAGAAGCATACTAGTAGGATTTTTACCGGCCTTTGTTGAAACCCAGTGTACCTCAGGAGGCACTCTGAGGTTAACAAAACCGGTCCTGGACAAGGACTGTACTGAAGAGAATAGAGCGTAGATCGACGAAGGCGGCTTTCTCTGCTCCCCAAAAAGAGTGAAAGTCCTCATGTCGATTATATCTCCTCCTACGATTCCGATAAACGTTCCATCAAAGTTACCAATCTTTAAGGAGGTGGTTGTGGCGCTCTGGACCTTCACGTTCCAACACGAATTCGCGTCGGCAGCTTTCTCCGATCCGTCCAAGTCCAATGATAAACGCTGAATGGTTTGCGGGTCAAATGTCCTCATGGAGATGATGGGTGGTAAAGGTAGAATGTCGACTGCGAATGATGAGCCGTTGTAGGGATATCTGCAGGAAATAATAGTAGATCCGGGAGTATTGAACCCTGGGAAATGATAGTTATGTAGAGCATGATGTCCCATGATATGAAGACATCGGCAAGATAATTGTCTCTCAGGCCAAAGCTGAGCATGTCCGGAAACCAGCATGCCTTTCAGCGATGGCAGTTCCATGGGAATGTCCACGGCGAAAATTCCCAGCCTTTTCTCGTCCGTCAGCCTTCCCAACAACTGTGTGAATATGAAGAAACTTCCGTGAGGGTCGAACACAACGTTGGAGATTGGTTTCCAATTGGATACCTGGAGCTTGAGTTATGGTCAGAGAGCTCAACTAAGATTTTCTCGATGATGACTCACTTCACGCTTCTCACTCACGAGTTTTGCGCCTCTGACGTTTCTCCAGTCACAAATAAATTTGGACCCGATGTGATCAAATATAAGTATGAACGAGCCCTTCAAGACTATCTCGTTGACAGATTGGACAAGAATGAGGCTCGTTCCCAGGAATAGATGGCGACACTGTTCGACCTGTCCGATTTCTGGTAAGAGGGAGATTTTGAGGACCAGGATTTCTGGTCCTGGCTGTGGGTGCCAGGGTGAATATATGATCCCAGTGGAAAGGATGGCTAAAGTCAGTCGGCTGCGGTCTTCTGAGAGCTCTCCACATGCTCGTGCGCGTTCTACTGGGAACGGCACTTGATGCTCAAACATCTGACCACTTATTATGTCACAAATGATCAAGGACCATTCATGGTTCGAATTCCAAACTACGAAACGGTCGAGAACAAAGAGGATTTTGGCTCGAGGGGAGCTTTTCCAGCCCAATTTTGACGTTCCACGACCAATGACAGTTGTCTTTTTGGGATAGAGAGTAGAGAATACGGATGCCTTGACTCTTGTCGCCAAAGAGCATGCCTTTGCAGCTTGCTTAAGCAGAAGAGAACCGGGTATAGAAGATTGACTGTATCCGATGGGAATTGGTATGTCGAAGGAGTTTGGACATCGGAGCAAGATCTCTCGGTTATCAATGATAACCATTCTTAGCCATCTGCACGTCTTGACGAAGTCATAGATTACTTGTGAGATCATCTCGAACTTCTCTTACCTGAGCCATCGATATCAAATCTTGCAGGACCAAGTCGATCGATAGCTTCGAGATGAGTTCAGGAGGTAGTGATTCAAGTCCCATTTTCGTCTAGATACGATGATGAGCAGATCACTGGCAAATATCGAAGTTGAGACCTCGCTGAGAGGCAAGCAGTCCGGAGGCAAGGACAAGGGCAAGGAGGGAAGTTGAGTGTCGGAGTCTCGGAGAGCGGCACGCGTTCGGCAGATCGGAGAACGAATTTTGAACCCGTTTACGAGCCCGATATCTCCGTTTCTGCTCTCCAAGCCCCCCACAATCGTCGTCAACAGCATCGTTGCATTGGTCTCAGGCTCTCGCCTGTTATGGAACATTCAAACGGCATGGTTATTGCACGGTCTCGATAACGTCATGAACATGTTTATGAGTCTCTATTATACCGAGACTCTTCAACACGGCACACAACTTGAATGAACATCTTGCCGTTGGATTGACGTGGCACCATAATCTGGTATGCTTTCCAAGTAAGCTCAACTGGCTTTCCACTCACGGTGTATATTTTAGAGCCTCGAGAGTCAGTGTATGCCACATATCCAATGCCTGAGCTTGATCCCCGACATCCTCTTTTTTTGTCGATGATCGGCGGGCTTCTTTAGGTTCTTTCTGTCACAGGCCGTCCAGCAAAACGATCGGAATGAGCTCCCACTGTATCTGCTACTCCAAATTCATCGATTTCGTGCTGTCGTCTCCACTGCCACATTCGCTCGCTACACGTCCCCGCAGCTCGCAGGGCTCGAGCGGCGAGGGGTCAGTAGTGGGTTGACTTGCTGGAGAAGTTCGTGACGCGTCCCTCCGGTCTTCAGGCCTCAAGTGTAGGCGCCCCCACAGAGGTCGCTGATCCTCCGATCCGGCCAACGTCTCAACAGCGTAAGACAAAAGCTCTGGGGATCTCCACCTCAATTGCATCAATTGAACTTGTGGCTGGTGCAGAGGCAGGGAATGCATCTTGAAACCTGGCTGAATACACGAACGTACGTCGCTTTCGGTTCCGCGAAGGTTGCGACACTAATTCGGTCAGAGAAGGCACTATTTATTCATACAACATACATGGCATACACCGGATAGGCTACTACTCGTTTGCGTCAGAAGGTTCACTAGTAACGTCCGCTTGCTCTGCAACTACTTGCTCTTTTGTTGACTCCACAGACAGGTCTGAACTACAATGTATCCACCGGTCTCCGTGTTCGAATTCACTGAAATCAATGATGGTTGGATCGGCACCTAGTAGTTTCTTGCATCTGCCCCACAAAAAAGTGCGGCGATACTCCGAAGGAAGCCACAAAAGCAGCTTGCGTTCTCCTCCATCCTCTGAATGAACCCATCCGTCCTTGTCGATCCGAGGGAACGTCGCTTCCAGTTCCGCTTGTGATTCGGGTTTGAGTGGCCCGGAATCGTGTTCGATGTCCCAAATGCGGATGACACCGTCACCTGCTGCTGAGACGACGCGCGTCTCGTCGAAGAAGTGTGCCATTTTAACGCCAGAGCTATGTCCCTCCCAAGGGCTGCCAATCAATTCTCCAGTGTCGATCTCCCATAACCGAATCGCGTGATCCTCACTGGATGATAGCAGACGCGTGCCATCGGCAGAGAATATGACCGAGTTCACTCTCTCGGTGCCGTGTTGCAATTGTTTTCCAAACAGCAGGGTGTTCAGATTTAAGAAGACAATGACGCCATTGTACAGCGCTATCGCAGCGAGATCCTTCTTCGGCGAGAGAGTGATTGTTCTTATTTTTGTTTCGGTGTTGTTAGGGATTTCGAGTGGATCGTCGGTCGGCTCGCCACTCTCCGCGTCCCAGATGCGAATGGTACAATCACGAGAACATGATATGATGTGGTCATCGTCATCAAAGAAATGAGCTGCAGAAACCGTCTCTTTGTGACCTACGAGGGGCTTCGTGGCCATCTTCCACGGGTTAGTAGTCGTATCCCATACACATACGGTTTTGCCGCCGCAACTCAGGAGGCGTTTTCCGTCTTCGTCAAAAGACAGGCTCCGAGGGCTATCATTATGACCCTCCATCACCAACGTTTCTGACACAACATGAACTTTCTTCCCTGTCCTGGTATCCCAGACGCGGATTGTCTTGTCATGAGAACAAGACACGAGATGCTTGCCGTTTGGAGAGACTGCTAGGTCGGAGATTACACCATTGTGTCCGAGAATTGGTCGTTGTGATCGGACATTGGCTGACAGACTAAAACGATGGATTGACCCATCCGTGGCTCCTGTAAATATACGCCCTCCAGGTGCGACGGCCACGACTTTATGCACGACCCTCTTATCATCCCGCAGGCTTGATTTCTCAACCAAGGCCCTATCCAGGAGATAGATTTTGCCCTCCTCTGTTCCCGCTGCGATGTATTGTCCATCCATAGAAATTTGGATGCTTTCCACGTCTTCGACTTCTGTGATCGAATTCCCAATGGGAGACGCATAATGGAGGTCCCATAAGCGAAGAGTCTGGTCTCCGGCAGACGACACTATGATGGGCTCATATTCGTCCGGTGAGACTGCAACACTCTTTATATATGCGGTGTGCTTGTTGCTGGGGACTCGTTTAGGTTTTTGCGCTCCCGAGGCAACATCGAACACCCGAACATATCCTGAGTCATGTCCAGCCACCACAGAGAGGCCACTGGGAGAGAAACTGAGGGCGCAGAAGCTACCTTCGGTAGTGGTCACTTTGTGCCGAACGATCCATTCTATGCTCCCGGATTTGCGCTCGAGAATTGATACAGAACAATCGCCCAGTGCAAATGCGAGGTGAGAGGTATCTCTGGATATTGTCATATATTTGATCCCGGGTTCCGGCAGGTCCAAGAGCTGGGCGGTGGATATTGTCGCGCTCTTTTCGATGTCCCAAGCGGACAAGTATCCAGCAGATGTACCGACCCAAAGGATGCTCGAGTCGGGCGAAATTTGGAGGCAAATGATCGGATGGTCAGATACTTTCAGTGGTTCGGTAGTCAACTCGTGGTTAGAGATGTCTGTGACAATGACCTGGTCACTGGACGTGGTCGCGGCAATCAATCTGGTGTCTGAAGAGGCTACGAGAACGGGATGTTCAGTATTGATGGGGCGGGATGTCAAAAGTTTGCCACTGTCTATATTCCACAAGTTCAAGGCTTTTTCTGTTGCCGTGATCAAAGAAATGCCGTCGAAGGAGAAAGACATCGCTTTGATTGGAAGCTTCTCTGACTCTCCACGGTCAGCTAGAACTTTGATGACCGGGCTCCGCTCATGGTGTTTGTCGCTCCGCACCTTCACGGTCTTGTCGAAGAGGGACATGTACTCTTTGGATACGATGCTCGATCGGGGAGCGAGTGGGAGGACAGACACATAAAGGTGCGGCGGACTGAAAGCTATCACATCCGCGCAATCTCCTATGAACTTTCGGGCGTCGTTTCCGAAGTTCACAAGCTCCTTGTCTCCGAATTTCTGGACAGACGATTACTGCACGGTCACACATGATCAAATAATTGATAGACTTACTTGTGCCCATCTGACCATCAGATGAATAGAGTTGCTTGAGCCATAGATGTTAGGACTTAACGCGAGAAGTTCAAGCCAGAACAAGAACTTCGTTCTGATGAATGTGTGGACTAGTCCGGCCAACTCGGTGTCCCACTGGCATTCGAGCAGATGGTCCGCCCAAAATTTTGAAGCGTAAAGTAGTTGGTTTGAAACGTGATTTTTTGTGCTGTCGACATTCAAAGACTTCGTGGCGGAATAAGAGGTTTTGAATCCGGAGATGTTAAATTTGAGCTCAGTCTTCATGACTGTCAAACACGCTTTAGCAAGTGCTTTGTCATGCGCGAGGGGGTCCACGTGATAAATTTGACTTCGCTTCTTATCGAACAGGAAATCTCTGAAGGACGAGTGGAGGGCTTGTACTGGTTCCTGAGAGCCAGAACTAACGCCGGTTAGAAGCGATCCCATTTGATCTAAAATATCGTCCTCAAGTGGGCCGCACAATCCGGTGAGATCGGTAATGGATAGTGGATCATAGACACAAAGAAATCTCCCAAGAACTTTGCGGAAAATGGGAATACGACCGTCATCGTCGTTGGAGAAAGGAAAGATCTTTTGTAATATGACCGTGTATAGCTTGTCAATCCCAAGATCAATCCCCTGCAGCTCGCAATCGTCTGTCGCAAGCAGCTCACTGAGACGTTTGGTTGGATTCCACCCCGGCTCGAGGACGAACCTGCAGGCCGTGAACGCCCATTGGAATGAGCCCTCGGATCTCTTGACCAAGGCCCTAGTCCACTCCATGTTGGGCCACTTTCTGTCAAATTCTGGCAGGTAGTGTTTGAACACGTTCCGGTAATAAACTTCAAGGTCCTCCTCGGCTGCTGGAACCAAGTGATGACGTTTGACGTTCTTATTTCCGGAGAATGTATCTTCTATCCACTTTTCCCGGCGAGAGGTCACAAGAATACGGAAATTTCTTGGGAGCTCGTGCAATCGTTCGGAAAGGCTCCTGAGAAGTTCGGTGCGTGCAGCTCCATCATCGCACTCGTCCAGAGCATCGATGACAATGAAGATTGGTCCAAGGAACTGCACTTTATTTGCAGGAGCAAGGATGAACTCATCGAATTGTCGTTGGACGGAATCCGTGTGGCGAAGCTCATGGCCATGGGGATTTGAGGGACCGGTGATTTGGCCAAGCTCTTCCTTCCATTCAGGAATCAGATCTGCGAGGTCCCGAGAGATTTTTGGGAAAACAGCAGCTGCATTGCGCTTATTTATGTCCGCTTTATCGAAGAAGAACGAGGAACCAAGGCGACCAAGAGAAGAGAAACGTTGGGCGATGGTATGAGCGATGGCTGATTTACCCGCTCCAGGGAAACCTATCAGCCAAAGGAGAGAGGCCCCTGCTATACTGTCTTCACCCTGTTCGCTTGCAACGGTGCGATCAATGCCGATTCCTTGGTCGACTTTGTGGTCAGTCCGGACAGTCCCAGTGTTGATAGCAGGGTCTTCAAATTTTGACTCGTTTGACTGGCTATTATCCGTTTCCTGTTCATTTTGGTCCCGGAAAGCAGCTCCCCATCGAGCAATCTCATCAAGGGTACGTGTTCGAGTGTGGGGAAGACATCCCTTCTCGGGGGCAAAACTTGTCCCGTCGACGTATGGCATATCATTCAAAGATACATCGATGGCTTCAAAGGATGTGAGAACTACACAGACCCCTCAAAGCGCCGCAACATACCTAGATTTTCCACGAGCTTCAGAGTTTGCAACACCACAATTTCGATCTCCAATGTGGCTCGATCTTTGAATGCTCTCCTGAGCTTCTCCAGACTCTGGACAAGCTTCTGGACTACTCCGCCTGTATTGATCGTGAGGTTTTTCAAAGTTCGGTTTGCTGAGTGGACTATCAGAAGGTAGAATGATTGTCGAAAGAGGAAAAGCCTGACCGAATTCCTTGTCTTCAGCATATTGCTGAATGAAGTAGCCGCACTCAGTTGTTTGATGTACAATCTTGGCAATGATATTTTTTTGGGACTCCAATTGAAATGAATCAGGGCTTGCATGAGTCAGTGACTCTGTCACCAAGGCTGAAGTGTCGTCCATAGCTTGTAACAGCTCAGCTATCGCTTCATCGAGTTGCATTTGCCTTTGCAGAACCTACAGTTCCGTGGAGGTTTGAGTTAATGCTGGGTGATATCGTCGATGCTTACTTTGTAGCCAACGACCAATACACTCCAAGCGACGCGTGTATAGGGATGAACCTGAGTTTCGAGATGCGTCATCCTCACGGCAGCGCCAGAATTCAAGCGTCCTACCTCCGCTATCTCTCCTGCCAGGGCTATAAAAGCCTCGAATTTTAAGAGAGACTGCCCCACACTTTCCACGGATGAATCTAGCCCAATGCCCCCGGCATTCTGGACTGGAGACGTTTGTAATGCCGCCGGAGCATTGCTTACTGACGCGAATCGTACGCGCCCGAGCGTTGCTTCTTGCTCCATCATCTCCACGGCTGAAGAGAGAGCTACTTTGAAGCGTAGCTCGAAGCTACCACCCTCGTATGGGGAACCTTGCATCAACCTTAGCTGGCGTGTAATCATCCCTGTTGACAAGTCAATACTGGAGTGGTCGATACCTCAGGTAGGCCCACTTCCCTTTGTCTTTCATTTCGGCCATCAGGTCGAGCACCGCTTCGTTAATCTCTCCTATCAGCTCGTTCTTTGAGAGACTCTGTATCACATATACTTTAATCTGGATTGAGCCCGATTTTGAGGAACTGTCACAGGATCGATAGTTTAAAACGGGGCGGGGAGAAACATAAAACAGTCTCACAAAAAGAAAGACTGGTTCCAATGAGGAGTCCGTCCTCGATCCGATTTCTTCGAGTTTTGTGTCACGGCTCCGTGTTCAATCCAGACTTGAAAGCGACGAGCAAGCGATAAACGTTTACGTCCCGTCAAGGAGTCAATACCATTGAAGTCTGAAGTCCGTTGTCTGTCAGCAGAGTGGAGGGAGGGAATCGCTCGAAGTCTGACCGAATACTTTGATTTGACTTTCAACCACACGGCTGCAGGACAACAGCAAAGGTCAGCGAGATCTCTACTCTGACAGTGATTCCAAGCTTCTCACGTTGTTTCCGGGAATGCGACAGGACTGTTTGGAGTTGAAACCGTCATAGATGAAAGAAGAGAGTGTGCCAAAAAATCAATAGAGTGGCAGAATTGTAGTTTGCAGGCTGAGGATCGGGCTGTAGTGACTTGGACGCTCAGCGAGAGTGAGAGCGGACGATAAGAAGCGGGGATGCGGGAATCAGCGCAGCAGTGAAAAAGACGCCTTAGTGGCGAAAGTGAGGAACTAGACACCCTGAGGCATCTAGAGTTCTCGTGAGACCGCGCCGTCTTACGAATTCATTCAAAGCGTCTGCCAGTTAGGAGTTGGATCAACTTCGCGGCATCCGCGCTCCCACGGCTGCCCGCATTTGTCCACGGAAAAACATTTGCAGGATACGAAGCGGTGTAGTTGGGCGGAGAGTGGTGTTCTATATGGATCAATCTCGCCCAAAGCTGGGGTCATAGACGCAGACGAGGGTAATCAATCCCGCACTCGTACCTGTTTGTATCTCTCGGGAATTGGACAGGGTAAGAATATGAAGTCGCGCGGGCATGAGAGGGTTGTGTCCCTACCATGTGATCAACAATCCCTCCCAGATGAAACGGAGGGTTGTATAGAAAGGGGCGGGCATCAGAAGGTCTGCGAGGAATTGCCCAGGCCATGAGTATCTCAACTTTCTCAAGGCGCTCTGGAGTCTGAAGTCTGGTTCACCGTAGACAAAACCGACTAAATCATCCTGTTTATGACCAGGAAAGGGATCACTTTTAGTCAAATCATATGACATAGGATGAGGAACGCGCTCGTGTCTCAGGCCTCAGGAGTAGATGCCGAGATGACAACATTAGAGCGGCATTGTGAATTTGTGATGTTGACAAGAGCGAAGCCTAATTAGAGTGCGTTCTATATCAGGAAACGCAGTCAAAAGAAAGTGAACTCTACGGAACCTTTCGCGCCGTGTTTGATAAATTGCTACATCGAACGTCGACGACACTCGCCAGGATCTTCACGTCGGGTCTCTATCGGATATCGGAATCGGAAACGCCCTTGAAACCTTGATGCGACTTGCAACCTTCATGAATGACTCACTGACCACCACTCAACCTCTGGCCCTAAGAGCTAGATTCATTCTTTGGTATGTGCTGTGATAATCAAAATTCCACATTTTTAGTGGACAGAGAGGGAGAATGCCGAAGTTGTCAACCGATCGGGATTCGGCCGGTATCTTGAAAGAAGGCCGGAAGAAGCAGGTACTAATATAGAAATCGTTTTCGGACTCCGCTTCAGTTTTCTGACAACCTGCGTTCAAATTTCCGTCTACGAATAATCGCCCGTTATGTCGACCGAAGAACAGCTCAATAAAACCATCACGTCTCTCGCACACTTACAGCAGCTAAGAAGGGCAATTGAAGAAACGCAAGATACGCCCGTTTTCACCAACGGAAGCTGGGATGTCCCAAAATCTCAACTTCTTCTGTGGTACAAGGATCAGAATGGTGCCAGGTAATCCATACGTCCTTCTAAACCGTTCTGTATTCACGTTAGCTCGTTTTCATTGATAGCAATTGCCTTCAATTTCCTACCTCGGACGAAGTTTTGCTTCAACGCCTTTCAGACGCCTGTCAACCTGCAACTTTTGGCCGAAACCGCGAAGATGTGCTCGACGAGGGCTATCGCCTAGCTCGAAAAATGGATGCCCAAGACTTCTCTATCAATATCGGATTCGACTTCTCTGAACTGTTGGGCCAAGCCGTTGCCTCTTTGCTCAGGGCTGAAAACAGTGACAAACGTTTCAGGGCGGAGTTGTATAAGCTTAATGTCTATGGTCAGTCATCTCTATATCTCAGTGCCGATAACCGCGTGACCAATACACGTCTCAAATGTGCAGGACCCGGCTCATTCTTCATGACGCACAAGGACACACCTCGGGCTGACAGCATGTTTGGCTCTCTGGTGCTCGCACTTCCGACGGAACATCAAGGCGGGACCTTGGTACTTAGGGACAACAACGACGAATATAAATTCGAGTCATCTCAATCCCAGGATAGCTCTTTCAATTCCGACGTCGCCACAGTTCTGTGGGCGGCGTTTTATGGTCAGGTAGATCACGAGGTACTTCCCGTGATCAGTGGATATAGAGTGACGTTGACATTTGTGAGTCTGTCCATTCTTTCTTCTATTATACCATCTATAATGTCCAACTTCTATGAATGCAGAACCTGTACTTCTCTGATTCTCCCTTCCATCCACTGATGTCGAACGTTGTCCCCGAAGTCTCCGGTTTCAGAACCGCTTTACAAAACTGTCTTAAAGATCCGACGTTTCTCCCACTCGGAGGACTACTTGGATTCGGGCTTAAACACGCGTATCCGATGTCTGCCAAATCTGATGTGCAGAAATATGTATCATATCTGAAAGGAACCGACTGCACCATCGTCGAAGTCGCAAATGCACTAGGTCTTTCCTCATATCTGCGCGTCGTCTACGACCTTTCCGAAATAGGTAATGAAGACTCAGACGTGTGGTATTATGACCAATGTGTGAGAGAGACCGGCGGAGATGACCCGATTCGCGAGTATGGATACGCTATGAGCGAGACTGTCATAGATTTCTCTGAATATCAAGAAATTTTGGGGGTCTGGGAAGCGATCGATAAAATGCGAAAACTTGGTGGCGTCCGATTGTTTCATGCACGAGGGTTAATATCAAGCCGTGGTAAGTTTGAGCCAGTCTTTCTTTGAACTTGATTGCTCACTGGCATTAATTCATTCTCCCCTTCACCATCGCGATGGACTTGAAAAGATATTGCTAAGTCAAAAATGGATCGCGTTTCTGGGATCAAAAAATTGGAGAGCTATAACATGGGACATGGAATTCAGAAAGTGGTCGTGGAACGGAAGACCTTTACGAAGATTCAGGAATCCGGTCAAGAAACTTGCGTTGAGCACTCTCCACCGGTTCTAAGCTCTACCCAGAAGGAGTCGGACGATACAAAGGCCATTTCCGATGAAACCTTGGAAGATACCTCTGCGGGTGCCAGCGCGCCAGTGATCAATTGGATTACGATGATGAACAGGGACAATTCGGTGGAAACTTCGTATATCAACTGGGGGAACGAATCTGTCCTATTTCACTTGTATGGGAAGCTCAACCTGATTGTAGAGATTCCTCCCTTGACGGAGAGGGGGCTCGACATATGAGAGATAGTTCAATCTTTGGGACAGGAATCTTGCATAGCCTTTCGATAAATGGATCTTGGAGTCGTTGACGGAGAAATCCGATGTCGTGACACTCACTTTTGCTTCATATTCATAACACTGCGCCATGTAAAGCCAAGATGAATGAATTCACGAAAGCGAGGCAGTCCGATTTTGAGGGTTTCGGGTTGAACTCACGGTTGAACTTGAAATTGATTTTCTCCAAGGAAAACGGCAGCCGAACGGACCGGAAGAAGCCGATGAAAGCCGAAAAGAGCTCCGCCGCCTCGGAGTCGTGCACCTTGCAGGCAGTGCAGTTGGCAATGACTGGTGCGCTCACGGTCGCATTCTCACAGCTTTTCGAAAGCAATATGACGCCCGAGGCGTACACCACGAGTTCCCCATAGCTTTGTATATTGGCCTTCAATCTTGACTTCAAACCACCAACATTGCAGATCATTGTTGCAGATGGCACCGACTGCTCAGAATGAGTTTTCATCGAGCCTGACCGGCCTTTCGTCGGCTCTTACCTCTGGTCCGACCTTCTCTGCTGCATCTTCAAATCATTTCTCATTCCCAACAGCGACTCCAACAGCTGTTCAGTCGAACGAATCGGATTCTCAGTCGAAGAAGAGTGGTTTCGATCGCTCTTTCCTCGGTGTCCGTGAGTACTGCCTGACATCTATCATTTCGAGGGCTTATGGCCAACTTTGAACAGTCATCATTACCGGGATCTCATTTTTTCTTGTCATAATCTGGGTCTGTCATCGCTTGAAGGTCCAAGCGACCAAGGGGCGATCCCCAGCTCAAGGCCGAGTGACCGAACTTCGCGCAGAGGCTCAGCGTTCAGCTGTGAACACAACATTCACCAGTAGACGTCAGAATCGTCTATCTACCATCTCCACTGTCTCTCCCATCTTCTCATCGAGCCCATGGCCATTTCTTCTCGCTCGCAATCCCGCCGAATCGCGACCTCCACGCTCACGGCCTCCCAGATCTGGGACTAGAGAATCGAGGAGAGCTATTGTGGAAGATCAAGGCGATCTTCCTCGATACGATACCGCTCATCTACCCCCCTATGCACCTGACCGAGAGCAGACTGGCTCTCCGGTTGAAATGGTTGGAATGGAATCCGGAACCCAGGGTGATCAGGACGAGGAAGAACGGCATGATGAAGTGCCTCTCCTAAGAGGAGCTGCTCAGATTGGAAACCGTGGTGATGGAGATAGTGTCGGGGAGGACGTCGAAGAGGACAGAAGGACGTACTCTGGTCCCGCTCCATCCTATCACGAGGTCGCACAGACCAACACGCCCCCTCCGCCCTCAGATATCTCTCAACTCTCGTCACGGACGGACATTCTTCCAACCGTTTCCTGAATCCACACACCCAGCGGTGGCCCATTCAATCGACTCAACGGCGTTTGCGAAATGTATGCGTCACCAGAGCTGTCCGAAGATACCAAGCATCCAATATACCCCTTATTTCGCTCACGACTCTTAAATGATTTGCTTTATTCCGTTGCGCATCGTTAGCACTGGGTTGCCTACCTGTACTGTACAGCCGCGAACACCGCCTGCAAATTCGGCGGAATATTCTCGGGCCGGAGTTAGCCGGTGACTTCCGGTCAGGCACGCGCTATATTTTGACACCCACGCTCGGCGGCTTCAAAGAAGTCGAATGAAGAAGAGACATCTGTGCACGTTCGCAGCCCGATTCCCATGCCTCGTGACTTGAACGGTCATCAGGAGCTGGCATGCCCGCGCATCCCCAATTCCCGTCCAGCACCAGCCGCCCACTGATCCCAACTTTTACTGCCAGCGTTCATTCGGTCAACCCATTTGCTACTATTGTTCCAACACCCATTCCGAACAATGGTTCTAACTCGACGAAATCATCGTCAACGCAGACCAACGTTACTGTGGTAATCATGAGTCGGTCCATCTTCATACCGAGACGAATATCAACTAATTGATTGACTTTGCGTTGTATAGCTACCTTGTTCGGTTTGGGCTCCCTGTATCTCATATACAGAGCCTTCCGCCCTGGAAAATGCGATGAAAATCCACCATCCAGTCCAACTCCCAGCGAAATTCAACTCGAAGAACATCTACAAAGACTCCGTGCCAATCAAGCACCTCCCGGCTTCCCCTTTCGATTGTCAAACCTATTCAGACCCTCGAGATCTGCGACCCGTGAATCTAGAAGAGCGACGGTTGAAGATCAGGGCGATCTTCCGAGATATGATGCGGATCATTTACCGGATTATGATCCTGAGAGAGAGCGGACGGGTTCGCCGGTGGAGATGAGTGAGTTGGATTTGGGCTCGCACAGAGATCATGATGCAGGGGATGGAAATGATGAGGTTCCGCTATTGAGAGCCGGCGGCGGGAACGAGAGACATAGTGATGACCATGAGGCAGGCGATGTCACGGCCGCCGTTCATCGAACATATTCTGGGCCTGCACCAGAGTACGAGGATATTGCGCATAGTGCTGACCCGTCGTTAGAGGGTCCTCATAATGCTCTTCGACTTCACTCTTCAGTCACTGCCTGATTCGCCTGTATCCTCCCAAATGGCTACTGAGGATCGGACAGTATGTCCATTTAATCTTATCATCTAAAGCCCAAATATTGCGACGTTCGAAACGTTCTGCATCAGTCTTGTAATACGATTGCACACTCAATCTCCGAGTCTGCGCACGGGATTTTTGTTCAGCCTTTGCTTTTATTATATATATACCTTTAAGAGACAAGGCTCGCCATGAGTGCATGAACTTTGATATGTCTGATGCCACGTGGTTGCCGAATGTGTTGATTTCGGAACGGAAGCTTTTCTCTTCCTTACGACCACAGCTCACGGCCGCGTCGCTCGTTCCCTTCAGAGGTTTTACACCTTTTACTTTGCGAGCGAGTTCAATCTGAACTTCTTATATCTTCCTTGATATATTATGTGCGCCGATTGGACGATAGCAGAGCTAAGCACCCGGCTACTCAAGACACGTAGTACACGCCTTCAAGTTGATATCCCAAGTGATCTCTAAGCTTTTTGGCTCCTTATGACCTCTCTCGGAGAGTGAAGGAATGGGACGGCTTGGTTTTGACAGGCGATCTGGGATCAAGAGCTCTACTGTCATGTTGCGAAAGCCATTCACGACGGCGTCTATCGCGTTTCCTCAACAAAAGACCGTTCGCGAGACACAACATCATCACGGAGTCCGTGTTGACATGTCGTTCTGTCATCAGTCTACAACGGGTGGCAAGAGTGGATTGGGTACGATGGATCTTATGATCCGTCCCCTACTGGCCAGATTATACTCCTGATAGGCTTCGAGTTCATCAGGAGGATAATGAATTGAATGGCTTCCACTCTTTGGAGGCGTCTTAGAGTTCTCATTTCGTCTTTGTCACTCGTGAGGCGTATGAGGATACGGCGTTGTGAAATGGCTTCGCATCCCTTTCTCGCATGGCCTTCGCGGCTTATGCTATGCTTCGTCAGAGGCTGGCATGAAACTCAAATCAGATTGATTGTGACCTATGATCTATAATTTTTCAACACGCTTTTGCTTCGTGCAAGCTCTCTCTTAGTATTTGAGGACGGCTTCGCACGGCCATTTCTGCAAGACCTAGCCAAGGGAGCCTTGTAGTTTGTGAGTCTGCCTCAGACTGCGATTGCCAAATAGTGCTGATTGTATGAAAAAAGGTAGGCCGCATACTGAGCGTTTGGTGACTCATTTCGACGAATTGGAGCGAGCGAGCGGGGCAACTTGAACAGCAGTACTGATTTGAGTCATCGTCGAAACACGGGTTCTCTCGTAGGTCTGCCTAGATGGCTTTGGTTCTGCGCTATGTTATGAGTCAAATGTATAGCGTAAATACATGAGACGCTATCATGCAAATCCTATTTTTTTTCACCAACTCTGCTGCAAATTCGGCGGAAGCGTGGACAGGCGGCATTCAATTCAGTGTTGAGGTCAAAAACCCAGATATTGGGACATTGTGTATGTTAAGATTTCAATCCTTCTACGTTATATATATACTTTTAAGAGATAGCTCTTTGACTATGAGTTTGAGCCAAGGCTCACAGTGCCGTAGTTTGCCACGTGTTTATAAAAATGAGTCCCGTCTCGGCTTTCGGCGGAAGCTTTTCTCTTCTCAACCACCACAGTGCAAGGCCGCGTCGCTCGTTCCTTGTAGAGGTTTTGCACCTCTTTCTTTGCGAGCTAGTTCAATCTGAACTTTTATATCTCTAACCAAGATATATCACCTGCGCTGATTTGGACGGCAGCAGAGCTTCCAGAATCCGGCTACTTTTAGTATGCTCTGCGCCTTGATATCCCCAGCAGTCTCTAGGCTTTTTGGCTCCTTGTGACCTCTTTCAAGAGCGAGGGAAAGGGTCGACTTGGCTCTGACAGGCGTTTCGTGATCAGGAACTCTACTGTCATGTTGCGAAAACTTTTTACGACGTCGTCTATCGCGTTCTCTTCAACGTAGACTATTTGAAAGTGCGTTCAACCTGTTTTCAGATTGTCGTGCTGTCAACGGTCTACAACGGGATGACAAGAGTGGAAGGGCTCAAGTTGATTGAGTTGAAACTGTGGAACGAAGACGGCTCTCGCTGTTGTTCGGACAAGTTCCCTAACGGATTCATGATTATTACTCTTGGTACGCTGAACGTAAGAGGAGTTCACCAGAGGATAATGGACTATATGGCCTCTACTCCGAAGGGTTACATCTGGGTCTCTCCCGAGTCCCGATGTACCTTCTGTCACTCGTGAGGCGTATGAGGATCCGGCGTCGTAAAATGGTTTCGCAACCCTTTCTCGCACGGCTTTCGCGGCTCATGTTATGATGCTTCGTCAGAGGCTAGCATGAAACTTGATTCAGATTTCTTTGACCTGTGGTCTACAATTTTTCGATACCCTTTTGCTTCGCGCAAATTTTCTCTAGCATCCAAGGATCAGTCAGCCATTTCGCCAGACCGACACAATGAACATCTTAGTAAGTCTTCTTCAGCTTGCGAGTTATCTATAGTATTGATTGTCTGTCTAGAAGTCGGCGTCATACTGAGCGTCTGGTTACTTTCCTGAGCACCCGAAGTGAGCGGGACAATCAAATACTAATCTGAACGATCGGTGTCGAAACTGGTGTTGCCTCGAGATCATCTGGCTAGATAAGTACTTCAGTGTGTGACACTGTTATCGTATAGCAAAAATACATCAGACGCTTTCCTGCAATTCCCATACATTGTGTTTCAACTTCGCTTCCTTGGTATAAAAATTCAGCAAAATAATCGTTGAAATAACACGTGATCGGAGGGAACTGTTCGGGCGCTATCCGGCCGAGAAATTTTCTCCTCAACCGTCACCACAGTCTGAAGGCCACGTTGCTCGTCACCCTCTGAGATTCTGCATCTTATTCTTTGCGAGCGGGCTAAGGTCTGAGAATTATATGTTCTCCTCGATTTGTCCTAGCTGGACAGGACGATAACAAGTCCAACGACGCATCAGAAAAACATCTGACGGTCTCTGGCTTTCGGGCTCCTGGTGATCTCTTCGACAGAGTGAAGGAATGGGACTGTCTGGATCTGGAAAACGTCGTGAGAACTGGATGGCTTTGAAGCGTTGCATCGGCTCTGGGATGGCATCTATCGCGTTCGACACTCGGCTCTTGGAAAACCAGTCGTATTTTACGACAGATTCCTGGCTCGGACGAGTTGCAGAAGTAGACCGGGTTTGAATGGAAGCTCTGCCTTTTCATGTTCTTTAAAACATGATCGCTTCTACACCGAGCTACTTTGATCAGCTGATTTGATTGGTAGCTCTATCATCCATGATATGTGTGTAGCGCACATGTTTCCCGCGCATGGCCCATATATGCTCTCGTTACCTTCCGTACGCTCTGAGTGTACGCGGCCGAGATTCCATTTAGCGATGGGGGTCTACTTAATACCGTCTGCTCCCGGGGTGGATGGTCGCAACTCGTCTGTAGACGTACGAGGATGAGGTCCATTTCATGGAAGGGCCTTTCAACCACCAGCCGTCCTTGAGTGCAATTCGTGGCTCGTGCGATGACGCTTCGAAAGAGGCTAGCACGAAACTCAATTCAGACTACTCTTTGACTGTGGTTCTTTGTCATAATTTTTCACCCTCCCTCGCTTCGCGCGAATCTCCTATGCTTCAAAGTCTAGGAACCCCTTCCTGGCTATCATATCTCGGATGTTGTTGCGCAATACTCGGCCGGACCGCTAATAAGTAAGTCTTCTGGCATTCTTCGTACGACCTGGTCTACGGTCACTAACGCGCTACCCTAGGAAATGCACATCCATCCATATACTAGTAAGTTGTATCTGCCTCTTCGAGTCACAATTTAGTCTAACATACTTGCCCCGTAGACGCATCAAATTTCTATCCGAGCATGCTTGATGACACCGCGTTGTTGGGACCCACTCGAACACTTCATCGACATTTAACTTGAATTAACCTAATTTGTGTACTTCGCGTAAATATATAGTAGATCAGAGGCAGAGGAGAGGTGGGGAATGCAAATTTTCATCCGGTCTCTTGATGGAAGACCGACCGGTGCCGGCATCTCGGCTCCCTCAATTTTGGTTGACTCGGTTTCGGTTAAGGCTCCGAGTCGTACACTAGCATTTGCATCAGCCCTCTGCCCAAGTCTGCCTTTTCAATAACTATGGCCGCTGACGCACTTTCTAAAACGATTACTTCCTTTGCTCATTATCAGCAACTGCGCAAAGGACTTGATGAAACGCAGGAAACGCCAATGTTTACAAAAGGAAGTTGGGCATTCCCTAAATCCCAACTCATTCTTTGGTATAAGGATGGCGAAGCTTCCAGGTGCGTGTGTCATTGTACATGGTCTCTTTGAGTTCTAAAACCATTTCTCAGTCGCATCCAATTTCCTAACTCAAGTAACGTTGAACTCAAGCTTTTGTCGGAGGCATGTCAACCTGCCACGTTTGGGCGTAACCATAAAGACGTGTTGGACGAAAGTTATCGCCTCGCTCGGAAAATGGACGCCCGAGACTTCTCCATCAACCTAGGCTTCGAGTTTTATGAAATGCTCACCCAAGCCGTCTCGCGCCTGTTCGGGGTCGAAAATAGTGACAAAAGTTTTCGGGCTCAGCTGTATAAACTGAATGTTTACGGTGTGTATATATTCCATCCCTCTTCGCCTTGTCAGTATATCTTGAGACTGATCGCTATACCATCTCATTTCAGGCCCTGGATCCTTCTTCAAAGCTCACAAGGATACGCCTCGTGCTGACAACATGTTCGGCTCTCTTGTCCTCGTCCTACCCACCGAACACGAAGGAGGCGCTCTGCTTCTTCGTGATGGGACTAAAGAATTTCGATTTGAGTCAGATGAATGTCATGAATCTCCCGCCGGATCCGTTTCTGTTCCGTGGGCTGCGTTCTATAGCCAGGTCGAACATGAAGTGCTTCCAGTAGTGTCGGGTTATCGAGTTACTTTGACATACGTAAGTTTGATTGATTAGCGAGGCTGCTTCTCTGCTAACGGTTATCATAGAACCTGTACTTTTCCGACATACAAGTCCAAAAACCGATTTCGGTTGCTCCTGCGTTCCTCGCTAGTCTGCGAGCTTGTCTTCACGACCCGTTATTTCTTCCGAAAGGAGGATTACTTGGATTTGGCCTCAAACACGAATATCCAATGTCGTCAAGCTCGGAACTGCAGACCTTCCTTTCCTATCTCAAAGGGGTCGACGCTGCGATCGTCACGACCGCAATAGCTTTGGGGCTTAAAGCATATCTCCGCGCCATCTACGACCTGGATGACTGTGTAGACGGCGATTGGGACGAAGATGATGAAGATGAAGAGGATAGTGAAGATTATGAGGAGGATTACGATCCCAATGAGGGATATGACGATGATGACTCGGAAGAGGATTACGAGGACTACTATCAGGACAAGGGAAAAGCTAAAAGCAAGCCGGAAAAATCGAACTGGACCATGACTTCGACGGTTGTAGATCTGCAATTCTACGGGCAGTTGGAGTTGAAGTCAGAAATAATCAAGCTCATTCGGCACTCGCGAGATGGTCAGGGCTTCACTCCTCGCGGATTCATTAAATACGGTGAGTGTGGATCTTAAGTATTGACATGCCTTTTTGACGTACAGAATGACAGAGGATGAAGAAAATCTCAAGACTGAGCTTGAGAGAGAGCAAGTAACCGTCACTACCAGATGGGAGATCTGCGACATCGGAACAAAACGCGTGAAGCAGGCTGTAGAGCGCAAAACAGTGACGAATAATCTCCAAACTAAGAAAAAGACCAGCGTTACCCAACGAATTGACGCCATCGATCAAGAAGTCAAAGATGCGAAAGCGCCTCCCAGTAAGGCTGACGAAGATTCCGCAGTCGTCATCAACTGGATTACGCAGGTGAACACCAGAAATCCGGTCGAAACCGCTTACATCAGTTATGGAAATGAAGCCAGCATGTCCCACATATATGCGAGGGTCAATCTTATTGTTGAAGTTCCGACGCTTGAGGAAAGGCAATTGCAACGCAACGGGAATGTTGTTTAGCTGGCGAGGCTTCAAGCTTCAAGCTTCTGGATTTCCAATTTTCCATCTCAGCGGTCCGTTTAGATAGGGAAATCGAGAGCCGAGATCCATATTCTGTTCACGACGAAAGCCTGTTGGTAGTAGCGTAGTTTTAACAAAAATTGAACATCGCAATGGCAAGGAGAAGGCTGTGCGATTTAAACTCCGATCTCGATCCAGGCTTCAGCGTGCAAAATTACAACTCCTTGCGCACATAACAAACTGAAGGGTGAGCATCAGCCCTGAGGCCCCAACGGTACTCATGGAAGCTACGAACGTTCACCAGACGTCGCTTCATTGGCTGAAGACTTGACGACTTGCTCTCACTTGCGGTCGATGAGGTAAGCGTTCACAGCCGTCGAGATGCAATGGCCGTCCAATCAACTACTAATAGGAGCAGAAATTCACAGCTCACAGGCTTCAATAGAAGGGTGCACATGCCAGCCTGAGGCTGTGGGACGATGCAGGAGTGCTGAACAACGGCTCAACGACCCACGTCAGACCACATCTGCTTTGTCTTAAGCGAAGGATGGCCCCTCAACTCTCGTCCAGTCCGACTTCAGAACATTCCACCTTCGTATTACCGGTGACGTTAATGACGCCTCCGTCGACCTTTACGTTGCTTACGACTTTGACTCCGACCGTCACGAACTCAGTACTTGCTGAGCCAAGCGCCACGAGCACCATTCTTCCAGATCCATCGGCTAAACAGAGAATACAAGACATTCTCGTTGCCGCCGGTGAGTGCATTTACGAAGTATTCAGTACGCATTAACTCAAACTTCATGTCCACATAGGGTTTCTCATTTTCGTGTTGCTCGGCTACATTTTGTACATGCGTTATAAACGCAAGAAGATATCAAACCAAGCTCGAGGATCGCAATCCTCAGAGCCCATGCCGATGAGGCGAAGAAACCAACGATCGGACACAAGTGAATCGAGGAGAGCGACGGTCGAAGATCAGGGCGATCTTCCTAGATATGATACAGCTCATCTTCCGCCCTATGACCCCGGCAAAGAAGAGACAACCACCCCTGTTGGGATGGATCAGACAGATGTTCGGGAAGTTGAAGAGGAGAGACACGATGAAGTGCCGCTGTTGAGAAGACAGGCTGAAGGAGACAACGATGAGAATGGGATCGCTGAGCAAGCCTCTGAGAGTCAGGAGACAGAGCTGCCAGTTATTCTCGTCACAGCTCCAAGTCTAAAGTCAAATAATCCGTTTCGTAACCGTCTCCCACAGAATCCTTGATTTATGTATTTTTCCGATCATCATTTTTCGTTTTATGCGCCATTGGTCTTAGGTTTCGGGTTCAAAGACATCCTTATTCGGCTAACGGCATCGGCCCGAAGCGCCCGATGGCCGGCCACTAGAGTAGAGCCCGAACGCCCCAGAAATTTCCATCGGCTATTTGAACCTCGAACGTGTTCTTCTCTTCCATCCACGAGCAAAATACTTGAAAATCTTCTGCAAACATGGCATCTGATGAGCTGCTGGCGAAAACAATAACATCTTTCAGCACTTTCCAGCAACTAAGGAAGGCAATTGAAGAAATCAAGGAGACCCCGGTATTCACCAAGGGCGCCTGGGATTTTCCAAAGTCTCAACTCGTTCTTTGATACAAGGATGGAGGCTCTGCAAAGTGAGGCCATCATTCAGAGAATTTATAAATTAGAATAATTGAACCTGGATATCCTAGATGTCTACAATTTCCAACCTCCGACGACGCCGAACTCCAACGACTTTCTGATGCGTGTCAATCAGCCACCTTTGGACGCAACAAGCAGGACGTGTTGGATGAAAGCTATCGTTTAGCACGAAAGATGGACACTGAAGACTTCTCTATCAATTTCGGCTTTGAGTTCTATGAAATGCTCAATCACGCCGTCAGAGGTCTCTTGGGCGTTCAACATGACGACAAAAATTTCCGAGCCGAATTATATAAACTGAACGTTTACGGTGCGTTTGTCTTATTCCTTCTATGGCATGGGGTATGAACATCGTCTACTATACTAGGTCCTGGTTCTTTCTTCAAGGCGCACAAGGATACCCCTCGCGCAGACAACATGTTCGGATCCCTGGTCGTTGCCTTACCAACCCCGCATCAAGGTGGCACATTGCTTGTTCGCCAGGGTGCAGAAAACTACGAATTTGATTCCTCTTCGGCTTCAACATCCTCCTCGGAATCTACCTCGGCCGCCGTTGCGTGGACTGCATTCTACAGTCAAGTGGAGCACGAAGTCATTCCTGTTGTTAGCGGGTACCGGGTCACGTTGACTTACGTCCGTTATTCGTGAGTATAGTAATCCTGTATCTAACCCTTCGTCATTCAGAACCTCTACTTCTCCACCGCTTCGGACCCACCACTTTTGCTCCCCACACCAAATCCCGCGCCCGAGTCCCCCGAGCTTGTTACACAGTTCAAAACATGTCTCGATGATGCTACCTTCCTCCCCTCGGGCGGGTTGCTAGGATTCGGATTGAAGCACGAATATCCGCTGTCGGCCTCATCGGACCTTCAAGCATCTATCAAATATTTGAAGGGGACCGACCGCACGATTGTCAAGATCGCAGATGGTTTCGGACTCAAATCCTATCTGCGTGCCGTCTATGACATCATGGAAGCTAAAGGAGGACCCGACGAGGAATATGAAGATGGAAAATACGTGACAAAGCCCCCGCCTGAACACAAGCGATGGCTTCTCAGTGAGACCATTTTGGATTTAGGCCGCAAAGGAGCGCAAGAAGTCGAACCCTATGACATAGAGGAGTCTCTGCGGTATAAGGATGGTACAGAAACTTTAATCTGCAAAGGATTCATTCCGGACGAAGGTGCGTCGAAACAAACATTCTCATCGAACTGAATTTCATGCGGCTTTCTTGTCCACAGGTGAAAATTCAGTCGGCGTTGATACCGATGAAGGGAGAAAGACCACTACCACGGAACGTGAGCTCTGTGATGTAGGGACCAAGGTGGTCTCGAGAATCCTCAAGCGTACCATCAACACCAAGAACCGGGAGACCGGGAAACAAACAAGCGTTGTCGAGACCCCAAACATATTTGAAGAGGTCCCGAAACCTCTTGATACAGTTTCTGAGACAACAGAAGAAGAAGAGGTATCATTTTCACGATGGGGCCGTAAGTCTAAACCCAAGTCGAAGCCTATCGTGGTCAACTGGATTACAATGATGAAGAAAAACAACCCTGTTCATACTTCGTATATCAGCTACGGAAATCAGGCTGAAATGGCTTATCTGTACGCGCAGATCAATCTTATGGTCGAGGTTCCTTCGTTCGAGGAGAGGCGCCAAACGGGCAAGAGCGTTTAATCGCTGGAATATCGTGTTAGCGGCTTGTTGCAATGGGAGTTTGTCAATGCTTGGCCACACTTTAGAGCATCTCTTTCTTTGGGTTTTATAAATCGTTATGGGGGAGAGAGTTTCTTATAGTAGTAACGAATCAGTTCGATGTTACCAGTGATTGTGTTCGTGCTACCCTCTGATATGGATAATTGGAGACCTTCAACTTTATTCTCGGTGAATGACTCTTGATGATACTGGGAGTTGTGACGGATTGATGGCTGCAACCGCCTCGGCTTCAGAAGCAACAGGAACGTGGAGAAGAATGACAATTTTCGGTACTAAACAGATGAGAACCTTGACTAGACTACAACATGCGGAACAATAGGAAATAGACGTGTGAGTTGTGGTCATTTCCTGCGCGAGCTGGTTTGAGTATTGGGTCCGAATGCCAAATGCCAGCCTAAAAACCTAAAAGATCGTAGTTATGAGCAACCATCCTGACTGAAACAGAAAGGCGAAATATATACCTTTCAATTAATGTACCATTGAGTACCCGCAGGGCTGTTGTAGCAGGTATTCACAGCAGGAATATAAAGGGTGCTCGGGCATCCGTCGACGAAGACGGCGTAGGACAAGCCTCCGGGATTGGGATCGTTGATGTAGAGGGATACATAAGTGCCAATCGCGTTATAGCACGTGTAGGGGACGCGATCGACGAGCGAGAAGCAATAGCACGCGCTGGCGCAATTGGCGGTCTGGCAGAAACAGACCGACGGATTGGCACGACGGCCGAGGGGGTGAGCGACGTCATTGGCGGCGGTAGTGCCGAATATCTCGGGGATGTGGGAGGTGCCTTCGTGGATGGAGGGCACACCCGCGTCGGTGAGGTTGGTGGGATGGACGTCGGGGACGGCGACGAGGGCAGGAGTGAATGGACTGGCCATCACAACAGCGGTGAGCGCGGCAGCGGTGAAGAGAATGAGCTTGGAGAACATGAGTGTCTGAACGAGAATGGATGTGAAGAGCTGGGCGAATTTGCTTGCTGAGGATCTTGGAGCAACGTTGGCTCGTATTTATAGGCTTCAAAGCCCTAAGCCAGGTCGGAACGCCACAACAAGACGTGCATTTCGACTTCCGAAAACAGATCTATAGAACGGACGTTCGACGCTGCCGAGCGAGAGACCTGGCCAAGTTCGCTAGACTAATGTGTTTTCGTAAAAAGATGTTTGATGCGAGTCGGAATGGGAGCTTCGTGAAGGGATTGGCACAGGTCACAGACTCCTAGCGAACCACTTGATTATCCAACGAGAGGACTGAATGTATTGGAGACCCCGAACAGGCAGACAGGCGGAGGATGCAGCAACTGGTTTAATTTCGTCGACACAGGTACAAGCCTTAGAAATTTCCACACAACGTAGTGATCTGTTTGAGCTTGAAACAGGGTCTTTCCGGCTCTGTAGCTTTGAGGCAGCAAGTGTCTGAGATGTAGCAGCGATTCCTTCGTCGTAGCAAAGATCCATGCGGCATCTACGTATGACGTTTTGCGTCTCGCTCATTTTAGGGAATTAGACGGACTATGATCCTGAGCGTCGTCGATAGCGTCCTCTATTGAGTATGAGAGCCTTCTGTAAGCTCCCGCGAGACCATAAAGATCGCCTTCCCGCCGATGCACCCGGTGTCTTCAGGGTGACGTGCCTTGCGTACGAGACGGACGATTAGCCCAGCTATATGAAGTGCAAAACTCGTGACGGAAGTGAATCAGTCGACTTCTCATGTTGATTTTGATGGTGCCTGGGCTGAAGTCAAGAATTCCGAACGCGAAGAACGAGCTTGGCTTGAATAGACGTCCACCGGTGACGCCGAGTAGGACGAATGCCAGCAGAGAAGTCGCCCTCATTGTTATACGAGATTCTAGTAACAGGAAAAGTTGCCATGTTGACCAGAGCATCCGTTAACGAACGTGGTATGGATAAGGAGGACGAATAGACGACCACCGAGCAGTCGGCTGATTGGATAAGCCGTTTAAACGTACAGTCTGCTTCGAGTCATCAAACTCCTGGAAGAGGATGAATAGGCTTTAGAGTACGTACGTGATCCATTAAGGCGGGCGTAGGAACCGTCGGAATGGAGCAGCACAATCAGTAACCGAGAGAAGATCAGCGCTTCATCTCAATCATTGACATTCAGAAGGTCAGCGAGACATCCGCAGATCGCACGAGGCTGACGATACATATCAACTACACAGGCATCAAGCCGCCTTGTTCGGCCGCCTGATCCACATAGAAAATGTGAAAGCACTTGATCCTCGAGGAGTACATCCGTCAACGGTTAGGACAGGACCAAATCTGAGAGCGCTGCCAGTGCCTGCCACGATTTGAAACGACTTGATCAGGGCGATCATTGTGCGAAAGTATCACAGTATAGTGCAGCGTCGCGTCCGTACAAACGGCTGATTTGAAAAGTCAGATCCAGTCTAGCTTTCAATGATCATGAAAAGGCTCGATGTCATGGTTCCCAGTTCGGCATCGGAGCTCGAATCGGCTCTCTCGGCTACTGCCTCGGCTTGTAGCCGGCTGATCACGTGCCTTATCGGATTAAATTTTCATTTCGGCTTTCGGAACCCTTTCTTCACGACCACAGTCCCAAGGCCGCGTTGCTCGTCCCCCACAGGGATTTTACATCTCTCTACTTGCGAGCGGGCTAAGGTCTGAGAATTACACGTCTCCCTCTGCTTTTCCTATCTGGATAAGACGATAACCTCAGTCTGGCGACATATCAGAAACACATCCAGTTGTTTCAGCTCTCAGAGCTCCTGGCGATCTCTTATACGGAGTGAAGGAACGAAACTACTTGGATCTGGAATATGTTGTGGAGACCGGGTGGCTTCGATATTTCGTTGTGAAACTTTTCTGCAAGTGGCATCTATCGCGGTCGTAACAAAAGTGGCAGGGAAACCCCCTTGCTCGAGGGACCGTCCACATGGATAACATCCATGGCCACTTTAAACGGGTCGCAAGAGTATGACCGGGACGAATTGAGTGACTGTCCCCCCTCTCTCTCCAGAACCTCTGCCATCCTCCATACTCACACCGCCACCTCAACTCCGAGCAGGCGTCGGCTACGGCCCACGGCCCCTCGAGACGTTTTGCTGGGGTGCTTGATATGCGCAGCTGCGCCATGTTTCCTCTCCCGCATAGGGCTGGTATTATCCTCTCATTCCCTCGACCCACTCAGTGTGTGTCTTGGCGAGCATGGAATTACCGACGGTGTCTACTTTAGGATGGGACTCGTCAAACGATGCCTCCCATCTGTGATTCGTTTGTCGAACGCACGAGGATTCGTCCTGTGGAAGCGTCTCGCAGCCATATCAGCCATTCTTGAGTGCACTTCGCGGCTCATGTCATTCTTCGAAAGAAGTTGCATGAAACTCGATTCAGACTACTCTAGGACTGTGGTCTTTTGACCCAATTTTTTCCCTCCATCTTGCTTCGTGCGAGCTCTTTCTTTCTGTGTTATTGTGTGTATGAGTGTACTATAGTCTCCGTTATAGTCCGGTGTCTAGAATGTATGCCGACGGTCCGATATCGCCGAGTTGCATGACTCTGTACGATCGGTGCCGATCAAGTTTGCAGTCGTTATAAGTTGACAACCTGTCGCCTGTCTGTTTACCAGCTGTTGTTACCTGTCTTACCAACTTCACCTTTCTTCATCAGTATGGACCCTGTCACGGAGCCCGAAAATCACCACCTGCTGAAGACCATCACAAAACTCGAACACCTACAAGAATTACGCAAGGCCGTCGAAGAAACCAAAGAATCGCCAATCTTTGCCCAGGGCACTTGGGAATTCCCAAACTCTCAGTTGATTCTATGGTATAACGAAGGATCTGACGCGAGGTATATCTCTCCCCCGTGAATCAACTCGTCGGTGCGGCCATGACTCACGATGTTGCAGATGCCTCAAATTCCCAACTGCGAATAAAGAAGAGCTGAAGCGCCTTTCTGATGCTTGCGATCCCGCTACATTTGGAAGGAATCAGCAAGATGTATTGGATGAGAGCTATCGTCTTGCGAGAAAGATGGATATCACAAATTTTTCTATCAACATGGGGTTCAACTTCCACGACTTGCTGACGTATGCCACGAGGCGTTTATTGGGCGTACAGCATGAAGATAAAGATTTCCATGCGGAGTTGTATAAGTTGAATGTCTATGGTGCGTCCTCTACAGTCCTCCATCTCCTTCAACGCATGACTAAATTTTCTTAGGCCCAGGATCGTTCTTCAAGGCCCATAAAGATACTCCACGTGGCGATGACATGTTCGGCTCGCTCATTATTGCATTGCCAAGTGAACATGAAGGCGGTAATCTCATCGTCCGCAACGAAGAGGAACAACATTCTTTCGAATCAAGTCAATTAAGTCATTCCTCGTCGAAATCGAATTCCTCCAAGGTTGCTTGGGCCGCATTGTGGAGTCACGCCGAGCATGAAGTGACTCCAGTCCTCAGCGGTTACCGAGTAACATTGACATTTGTTAGTCTGTGTCTGCCTTCATTCCTTCTTTTCCACTAACTTCCCTCCCAGAACTTGTACTTTCGCACTCCTGCGTCTCTCTCGACGCCTGCACCAAATATTCCGCCAGATGCACCGGCACTTCTGAACAGCCTGAAAGCTTGTCTTAATGATCCTACTTTCCTTCCAGAAGGAGGATTACTCGGCTTTGGACTCAAGCATGAATACCCCTTGTCTGCGTCGTCCGACCTGCAGAATTTCGTCGGATTCTTGAAAGGCTCAGATTCTGCTATCATCAAGACCGCCGATTCTTTGGGCATGAAAGCGTATTTGAGGGCAGTATACGATGTATCGGAACGTCATGGCCCGGAGAGCTGCTTGGAGGATGCCAAGTTTGGGCAAAATCGCTGGATGCTGAGCTCGGTGATATTGAATCTCAGCAAAGAATATGACGCACTTGAGTCCTATGCTGCTTTCGAGGCCATGAAAGGTTCGAAGTACACTCAGCCGTTTCTTTGTCGCGGTTTCCGAGTGAAAGAATGTCAGTGTATCGAAGTTTGAGGTGTTGTTGTTGTTGTTCTGACCAGAAGTCCAGCTGAGAGACCCACTCATGAAAGCGTCCTCCGTCCGGATGGGGTCTGGACATCTGTTAAGGTCACGCACACATATGAACTTGTAGACACAGGGACCGCGATAGCGAAGAAAATCATCAAGAGGGAAACCGAAACCAGAATATCTGGAGGAAACGGACCGACAAAAGTGATTGATCACCCTGCAAAGATCAAAGAAGAGCTCGAAGCCCGCGAACGCAAAGTTGATCTTGACATCCCTCGAGATTGTGGTCATCCTCCGTTGCCAGAAGCACTGGTCATCAATTGGATCACACCCATGAAGACGCATAATGCGATACCCACTCCATATATCGCATACGGAAACGAAGCGGTCATGTGTCATATATATGGCAGAGTGAATCTCATCGTCGAAATCCCGAAGTATGAACACAGGTCGGGAAAGTTCTAATATTCCAAGCGGAGGGGTTGGAAAACGCGACCTTCGAGATCTGGGGGAATGATGAGCATAGCTCATGATTGCTGTAGTAGCATTTCATTTTGCAGTACAAGAGAAGATCATCATCATCAAGACATACACCTTCGTGAGAGCATTACAGTAGAAATATAGGAAAAGACTTGCAATAAAGAAGTGATGAGAAAGGTCAAGAATGAAGGATCTAAGAGTAAGAGCAAATACATCTCGCAATAAGATAAGTCAACAAGGCAGACAGTTCGTGTGGGTGAAAGCAGTATGATGATACACAGAAGAAGCGGAGACGCGACATACATCACTGGAGCAGACCGTGGTGTAAACCGGGAAAATTGGCGAGTCGAATGACAATGTTGTCATAAACTTGTTCGTTTTCTGGTTCCGACTTACGGCGTCTCTTTTTGCGCTCTCGAGGCGATTTTGGTGAATCTGCACCCGTGCGCTGCCGCTTGTTCACTCCCGATGTCGAGGCGATGGAACTGACGACGCTGCTAGCTCTGACCGGATTCCGACGAAGCCCATCGGTTGTGGTAGATGTAGCAGTCGAAACTGGAGATGTAACGGTATCTCGCAAGTTTCGAGTGCTGGCAGGTGACGCAACACTCTCACTTTCGTTTGTTCTCACAGAGCTTGCACGGGAGGGCAAAGGTTTGCGAGGTCTACCTCGTGACTTCTTTTCGGGAGCTGCCGTGATGGGCGTTGAAGGAAGTGATTGATTATCCTCTTCCTGGGGGCGGCGAATTGCAGTGGTAGACGGAGGTGACATCAACGACAAAGTTCGTTTGTTGCTAAGAGCAGATAGTCGAGAACCTTCTTTGGTGGGTAATGAGGATGTTGTGATGATAGGCTTCGCACGTTTGCGCTTGGGCATCGGCGACTCGATGACTTCTGCTGGGGGTGATGCAGTTGTCGGTTCAGGATCTGCTTCATCGACATCTGTACTTCGTTTCCGCTTCAAGGTACGCTTTTTGCTTTTGTAGGTTCGTAGAGGCCCGTGATCGGATTTCGTCGGCGAAAGACTCGCTTTTGACCAAGTTTCTATTTCGGACTTTTTCGGCGGATCTGAAGGCGACTCCGCTTTCTCAGTTTCCGCATCGGAATCATGGGCCGCCTGCGATGGTGGTGCAGAGGTATGGGGAGTTGCGAGCCGCGATGACGGAAGAACGCCTACATCCTGTTCCCTGAGCAGCTCAACGCCGGCTAGTTGTCGTAAAATCCCGATAACATCCGAGTTAACCCTCGACAGATCTGTTGTTCTTTGCATGACCTCGTCGTTGGTGGCTAGACCGCAATCCTCGACATCCACCTCGTCTTCGTCCACGAGTTCAGGAACCCTCAGTGCACAGGCAGGAATAATAAAGAATAACGGCCCATGTACTTGGGAGGAAGTGATTTTGACCTTATGAAACCGACAATTCGATCGGGTCAAATGGGAGTTAGTGTGCGATGAAGGCACTTTGGAGCTTCGGCTTTGTCGTCGGGTTTGGCTGGGCGAACTACTCTCGGCAACGGCCCCGTGGTGATGGTGATGGTGATGGTGATGCAGTGCAGGTGGATTCGTATCTACAGAGAGAGTCGAAGGTTTCGGGGACGGTAACGGGGGTGAAAGTGCTTTAGGGGAGGGATCGGTATCGACCTGAGTAGGTGGTGCAGGAGGCGAAGGGGATCTGTGGTCAGAAGTTACAGAGTCTAGCTCGGGAATGCCGGGAGCCTGAGAAAGTGAGGGGGCCATGTTCGCGCTGTCACACTCCTCTTCATGGTGAGGCGCGTTCGTCGCAGGAGACAACTGAGTTTCGGGAGCGATCTCGCTTTCGGGGAGGGGAGTGAGCTCGAGAGTTGGGGTTGGAGATGTTTCGGTCAAAGGACTGCCCACCGCATCCCTGTCCGACAGTCCTTCATCGGCAGACCTGCAACACGCAAATTAGAAGGCACCAAGCTAGATCGTGAATGACCTTACTTCGTAATTTCCGAAGGCTGCGAAATCCTAGATGCATATCAATAAGCCCTTACACTCTGACTGGGTAATATAACAATGGCTTACGGGTCACTCGACACCTCTGCTTTTTCGGGTTCTACAGAAGGCTCGTTCAGAAGTTGCCTGCCCGGGTCAATTTCGAGATTTGCTGGATCGACGTCAGGGTCTGAAGCTTGGTTGATAAGCGAAACCTCAGACGGCCCAGTAGGCATCTCGCCTGACTCGACTGTCGCTGTCCTTGGAGATTCATCCGATTGCTGAATCGTAGACTCGGGTTCAACAGAAGCTTCAGGTTGTGGAGGAATGTGGTCTGTTTTTGGTTGTTCATCAAAGGCGAAAGAATCTTCGACGTGTATTATATCGAGAACCGGTGAAGCAGGAGGTTGATCGGAAACACGATCCTGAGGGACACTCGATAAGAATGGAGCGGATTTTTGTGTATGTGACAGATACATATCGGCAGAATGCTGATGTTCAGAGGGAGTGACCACCTCCTCTGCCTCAGATTCATCGACTACTTCAAGATGTTTCGGAGGAGCGTCTTCCTGGGTATCAACAGGGGTCAAGGGGGGAGAAGGAGAGGGCAATGTTGAGTGGGACAATTCAACAGTATGCGAAGGGATTGGCGTGGATGCATTGTCAATTGTGTCAACCACGGGCGAAGGCGGGGTTTCCGTCATTTGAGTCGAAGCTTCTTGCGACCGGATCTCGTCTGCGGGTACATCTGCAGGCTTGTCGCTCGTGGAATAGGACGACAAGCTCAGGATCGTGTGATCACCGTCTATCGATTTGATCGTTTCGTCCGGCGGATAGCTTGGAAGAGTGGGAGGGGGTGGTGTCCTATCTGTTGATGCAAGAACTGCGAGTGACAAATCTTGTGCAAAGGGGCTTGGATCGTGGTCCGCGATAGGGGAATGACTCTCGATCACCTCAATTGTTGCTAGGACAGGGGTCATATTCCCGGCATCCTCACCAACCTGGATGCTGGATTGTATGAGCTCCGCTGAGACATCTGTCGGTAGCTCTTCCCCTTGGATTTCAGCAGGCGAAGATGAACCCGGCAAATTATGGAGTATGTCATCTCGAGGTTCCGCGGTGTGAGGACTTTGATGATCATGAGAAGGCGATTCAACGGATACCAAAGGGGTAAGAAGGGATTCAGAAGCCGGGCTAGGTGTGCGAAGAGATATGGGAGAGGGCGGGGCTCCATTCTGATTGTGTGCTGGTGGTACATCAGCGCTGGGCTCATCCAGTGGTTGAGCTGGAGTCAGGATATTCACACCCTGAGGCATGGCAATTGGAGATATCTGATCATTCGTCACTTCCTGAAGAGGGTCGTCACTGTGGACCTCCTTCATAGTGACTACGTTTTCGCCTTCAAATTCGACCCCTTTTGGGAGTTCTAGCTCAGGATCTGAGAGAGTATTGTTGGCAGCGTCACGACTTGGGCTCGCTTCACCACTTTGGTTCTGTGGCTGTACAGGAGAATCGATGACGGACTCGTGGTGATAAAATGACGGTGCAGTTCTGTCTGGTGAAACCACTTCCACATCGTCCGCAAATGACTGAAGAGATGAAACGACGTGCTCTTCAGTGGTCTCTGAAACATCCTGTTAAGACAGATCAGCTGGCTGAGATACACCAAAACTTTGGGCTCATACCATAGATATGCCCGACACTTGTGAACCCAAACTCGGCGGTAAGTCTTCGAAGAAATCGGCTGATTTCGTCTAAATGATGCAGTGAGTAATCTCTTGAATTGGCGTTAAAAAGGGTAGAACCTCTGGGATGGCCCAAAATTCTGCAGCGACGTCGTTCGAAGTCTTCATGTGCTGATACGCTTGCTCTGGAACAGCATCGAAAGACTCCAACTCGGGCTATACGGCGCTCAATTATCGTCCAAGGAATGATGGATGGTGCATACCTTTGATCTCCAGAAGAATGAAGTAGACAGATGATCCCCAGGATCGGAGGCAAATTCCCAGGCATCGGTGTCTATCGCCGGTGATTCCAACTTTGGACGCTGCATTCCAATCTGCAATGACTTTTGATATGCATTGATTTCGACTCTCGGTAGCTCTTCGGCGGGGCCCAAAGAGTCCTCGGTCCGGGAGTGCTCAGAGATAAGATCTGTTGACAATGGAGGCTCTGTTGCGCCTGTTGCTCGGAGGGATCCTGTTTCCGGAACTTCGACTATCTGTACAGTCGCCTGTGTGACAATCATTGAAGGGGTGAGAGGTGGGGCTTTCATCGACTTACCGTTTGAACGACATCCTGCACCAATTGTTCTTCGAGCGGTTCTTCCATGTGCTTTTCCGTGTCCCTGATAGCGTCTTTGAAAGGACTGAGTTCAGCGTCAAGCTCGTCATCGTCATCATCGACTTCTAGAGGCTCTTCCGCATCGCGAAGTGGGTTGCGATCTTCCAATGAAGCGTCTGTAAGAGAGACAGGCGTGACGGGGGCACGATCGTATTGAACTAAATCCGTTTCGATCCCATCACTCATGTCATAAGACCCGTCGCGCTCTACATTAGCAGCGGAAGTACCATGCGCTTGTTCGCCCTGCAAGGAAATCGTCAGATAGACCGATCTTTTCACACAACACGACGTACATGATGAGTAGGAGACGAATCCGAAAACTCGTCAACGAGACCATGGATTACGGAGGCAGATTCCGAAGGGGCAGTAGACAGTTCTCTATGGCTGAAGCTGTCAGACATAGGTGGCTTGTCTTCTCCGGGCGTCTGGATCTCATAAACTTGGGGGTCTGTGAACATGATTTCATCAGGCGGCGTGGGCGGGACTAGTGGATCTTCAGCATCCGGGTCAAACTCTGTAGGAACAATGGTGTCAGGTATCTCGAAATCGTGATCAACCGGTTCGGTGGGCGATGCCTGGAACAGTTTCAGATAAGTGGCTTCTGAGTTATTATGGAATAAGGCGGGCATACATCTTCTTGCAGCACAGAATTCTCGACTGTATCTTGCAAGCGTTCCATCTCTGTGTCCACGTCATAGCCGGCAGGACTTCGAGCCTTGAGATCCTATCAACCTGATTAGAAGGGATTATATTCATGATGGTCTAAGCGTACTTCGCAACTCTCCGTGAGCGGCTCGGCAGTCAATGAGACTGATGTGACCTACGACTCAAGTTAGTTAGTGAGGGCATAAGTGGGACTGGAGCGATGCGTACTCCTTTGTTGGAGTCCTCTTCCATCGACACGCTCATCTCAACATCCTGAGGGTGAGCAGCTGTTGGTAAGTGATCTTCGAGACTGCCTTCGACGGAATGATCGACCACAGCCTGTTGCACTGCTGTGGCGGGCGGAAGCCATTGTTCTGGTGCAAACGCGCCATGAAGATGATACGCATTTTCCTCACTATTTTCGCTCGTCCATGGGAGTGATCGTTCGGGCGCTAAAGCACTGGCACCATGTGGTTCAGGCACTGATGATTCCAGCCGGACCTCGAGCGTGGCGGTCTGAGGGGCCTCGGAATCAACCTGGTCGTCAGTCCTAAACTCTTCTGCTGATATCTCCGGGGCACGCTGGTGGTTGAGATTTGATGCAGGTTGTGAGATCTCGTTGGGTTCCGATGCGTCATCGAAAATGACATCTGGTGCAGGTACCTCGTTGGATCGGGCGATCTCTCCGACCTCAACCTCGTCTCCTGAGGGAGGTGGGATAGGGTTGTCAATCACGACTGGCGCATGTTGCTGCTCTTCTGGCACGTCGGCGTCATCTAATGAAGTAAAATCTTGAGCAAGACCGATACCCGCAGAAGGGGATCTCGTAGAAGCTTCGTAGACCTCTGGGATAATAGCAGGTGATGATGGTTGGCCATAGTCAAGTTCGAGTATATCAAGCGAGCCCTCTCGGATTTCTTCTTCTCCTTCCGTCTCCTCTGCAGAACCTTGCGAAGCTGGCGACGAAGAATGTGAAAGGACTTCGAAAACTTCGGAGGAAGTGTCCAAGGGCGAAATGGGTTTTGATTCTTCCTTTTCCGGTGCCACTTCATTGGAGGGGGAGGCACGAAGATCGTGGTTAGGCTCAGTGTCATCAGCGCTATCCCGATCCTCGCGAGGAGTACCACCAGTGACAGCCTCAGCGGCCGGCGCATGGACAACTGGTTGATCAGCGACATCGTGATCGATTCCGGCAAATCCTGCAGACGGTGATCTGTCCTCAGGGTGTGCTTCCGTGGCATCTTCCTCGGGTCGAGGCTGGGTGAGTGCTTCGGACTCCGAAACAAGGGATTCGGCGTCCACGTCAATAATCTCAGGACTGGGTTTCCGGGGCAGAATTTCTTCAGCTTCCTCCTCTTGTTCAGCTTCAAGGAAAGGCGCGCTAGGAGAGCCCTTTTCTACCTGGGCATCCGAAGGGAACTTTGCTACGTCGTCCAGCTCGTCAAAGTCACCGTGATCTGAGTGAGAGTCTTCTTCGGAGCCATATATATGGTCGGGTTTGGTAAGATGGGGTGGGTCTCCATCTGATTCGCCGTCTGATTCGGCATTCTCGGTCTCGGCATCTTCTTCAATCAGTTCGATAGCATCCCTTTCATCTCGAGGGGCAGAGCTCATACTAATGTCGGATACGTCGCCTTGAGGTGCGTGCTGGGATAACATATATGAGAACGCTTGACAATTCGAGTTCATGCCAGACTTACGTCATCCAATTCATGAGGAGCAAGCTCTGGGGAGTCTGTCAAATCAACTACTTCGGCTTTTGGCTTAACAACAACCGTAGGTTCGGGTGAAGGAGGAGCGGGATCCAATTGTGTTGGTTCGCGGAGTTCAGGAGCAGGTGAATGTGAATCATTTTGCTGAGTCGTCGTAGAGTCGAATGGCTCCTGTGCAGGATCTTCGAGTGGACTCGGCTCGGTAGCTGTATCTCGAACCACTACTTCGGGATCCTCGGGCTCAAATTCAACGGCTGGGAAAAGAGGAGGAGCTGATGGTGGCACCGAGCCTTGGACGGAATCGAGGGGTGTAGGCTCAGCGACAAGATGTTCGGAATCTTGAGAAGTAGATTCAGGGTTCAACGCGGCAATGGGGGCAGGAGTAAGATCAGGAGACGTGATTTCAATAGATGGTTCGCGGATGGCATCGATCGGAGTGGGCTCGTGCTGCACTTCCTCGACAAGTTCGACTTCGTCTTCATGGTGAACAGGAAGCGCAGGAGCAAGAGTGAAAGAGAGAAGAGGGTCCGGAACTGGGACAGCTTCATCCTCAGGGCGAGGCTGGTCCGCAACATCTGACGCTGGCTCCTTCAACTCCTCCTGTTCTGATTCTTGCTCCTGTAACGCTTCTGCAGGCAAGGCAGGCACTGTGATCTCAATCGCAGATCCGGATTCCATGACCGCCTCTGGAGCGAAGAGCGTTTCAGCCGGCGGTTTGTCGGGTACTTCGACATATTCCGTATACGAGGTACCCGGTCCCGGAGCCTCTGTAATAGGCGTGAATTGACGGATTGGGGCGAAGTCGGGCTGAGTTTCGCCCGCGGGAGATTCTTCGAGTGGCTTTTCCTCGACAAGCTCCTCGGGAACATTGGCAGACTCGTCGATTATCGGTCCACTGACAGAGGGTTCCTCAAGGGCGACCGGTGTGTGCACTGGAGCTGATGCATCTTCGCCAGATTCCTCCGCTTTCGGGGACGGACTACGTGCTCTAATCTCTTGAGACACCGGAATGGGAGCATAATCTTGCGATTCGATATTGTGCTCTGCTGCACTGACTTCCGGCAAATTCGGGACATGGGAAAAGGCCATCTTGAATAAATCAAACTCCTGAGAGCCAAATTCCGCGTGCTGAGGAAGAGTGGTTAAGGGAGCTTCTTGTGCTTCTTCGCCCGGTGCATTATATACGATATTGGAGAGTTCACCGGGAGGAAATCCTGGAGGAAGATATTGGGGAAGAGAGTTCGAAGACGGTTCTGATGGGAACGAAGGATGGGTAGCGAATGAAGCAGTATTCTCAATAGGATATTGGGGTTCCAAGAGAGAGGGATCAAGAAATGGTTCGTGGGGTTGAAGAGGGATAGGAGGCTCTCCGCTGAGGTACATGACGTCTTCGGGGAGATATCCTAATTCCTGTGATTGAGGGCCACCAAGTTCGTTACGAAGAGATTCGAAGAACGCCTGTTCATTATCGTTACCGTCTTCCCAATGACGCGGGGACGGCCCAGCGCTGGTCCACGTTTGTGGAGGATAGCCTTCTTCGTCTTCTCCGTCGAAGAGAGAAGGTTCGGAAACGTGAGGTGTCAAAAAAGCGGCGAGCGAGTCTTGATCACGATCTGATTCAACGCCGTGTAAGGTGGGTACTGCTTCGGGAAATTGGTCCGATGGAGGGCCTTCGTCTTCGTATCTGATTTCTGGGATGTCGGGATGTTGGATAGGGGATGGGGTAGGTTCTTCTTCTTCTTCAGCAGCACCCTCTGCCGGTAATTCACCAAGTTCCTCGTCATCGTAGGCTTGCTGAAGACCGTCGTCTCCAGGTGACCGCGGCCGATACGTTGGATGATCTTCAGGGAGGTCTTCGTCGATCTCTTCGACGTCTTCAACATACTCAGGACCTTTCTCGACTTCCTCGACTTCCTCGTCTGACCCACTATCAATCTCGATAACCTCAACATCTTTCCTAGGCTTTGACTTGGTAATACCCCGAGACGCTATTGGCATTGCGTCAGCTGTACTCCAATGCAAAGCCGACCGCGAAGATGAAACGGGGTACGCGACATCTTCATGAGGGTCAGAATATCGCTCGGTCACTTTTTTGATGTCAGTGACATGTGATAATGAATCGAGGTAGGGGCTCACTTTCGTACTGTTCGCCAGCATCGTCGTTCTCCTCCAATTCGTCCTCTTCTACGTCTTCCTGATAATGATGCCGCGTCACTCGATTGAGATGGTCTTCAGGTCCGTCGATATCCGACTCTGGGAGAATTGGTGAGCACGGACGTAATGTGGGATAAAAGGCGTAACAAACCTGCGCTATTCTGTTCCTCTCCTTCATAGGCATACCTCTGAGACTGTGGGCGGCGCAAAGATGGTTCTAAACAGATTTAGTTAGTCAAAAGAATAGAATAGATGGAAAACGTACCTTGATTTTGATCTTCTTCATCTTCTTCGTATTCGCCTTCGTCCTCCTCCCTACCCTCGTACCCGACCATACCCGGTGGGTCCCCATCTGACACACTTCCCTCCTCATCCTCGTATAAAGGTGATGATTCTCGGGGTGGGGAAAACTCTCGGTGTCTGCGAGGATCAGGCTGAGCCAGGTCTTCCGCTTCCTCGTCTGATATCTCAATAGGGTCATCAGCGCCGTCCCCGCGCACTTCCTGAATAGCATCTTCTTCGTATTCCTCGTCGCCTTGAATAAAAATGACTGGATGAGCATAGGAACAATTTTCAAGGTGGCACGGGACATACCGCTATAGGATAAGTACTCTGGCGGTTCACCACGGCTATCAGACGATTCGACAGGGGAGGGACTATGAGCGAAAAGATGATAGTCCACTTCTGCCTCTTCGTCGTCGTCGTCCAATGAGTCCTCTTGCGCAATATCGACCGTCGGTTTCGCCACTGAAGCATGTAACTGAGCCAACCCGGGTCCATTACTCTCGTCCCTCTCTTTCCCTTTCCACACCTTCACCGGCGACGAATATTCTTCCTTCTCATTTTCCAACACGCTAAGACTTGCACGCCTTTTCAATGAAGCAGTATAAAGCCCATCAGACACGACTGGAGAATGAGTGGGTTGGTCTTGAGGAGTGAGACCCGTCCTGATCTTATTCGTGATCCCGGTGATCCATGACTCGAACTCTGGTTGGGGCCACTGGTCAAAAGCTGATGGACGGCCGGACGAGCGACGCCTGAGGCTGCTCGCCGACATATGGCGGCGTTGCTGAAGACTAGAGCAAGCCTCGACAAAGTCCTCGTGAGGGGAGATATCGGCTCTAAACGCCGGATTCTTGCTTAATTAACCGCAACCGTCATGAGCATACCATTTCGGTGTCTCGGTCGCTGGGATACCTGGAACTGTCAATATAGGCTGCAGGCTGCTCTATGAATGGAAAGAATCTTTTCTGGCAATTTTGTTCAAATCGTCACTGACCTTGAGCGGTCCTGGAGCCATTGAGACACGTACGCAAACTGTTTTCGGGTTTCTGCTGATTGCTCGAGATGACCTTGATAAACCCAAATGCCCCAAGTCAAAGAACACCCTGCACCCCTCTGATAAGAAGGAAGACCACCTAGCATCGTGTCGTTGCGTTGTCCAATGGATTCTGTGGATAACACGACCAGATCGCGCAAATCATTATATATCACTCGAACGATCAAATGCCTCTTCAACGCATTTCTGGGACACCGTTTCATCTTGCAGCACAATGACAACGCAGCTCTGGCAACGTTGTTACCAACTTTTCTTCTCAATGTCGGACCCGGCACGTGGCATCCTCGCTCAAAACACGCCTACTATGTGTGGCTTTCCTCCGAGATCGTATATCATCTCGATTTCTGCCCCCTGTCTCTTGTCTCTTCATCAGGTCTCTGAGAGCCTTCCCACTTACGACTAGACTTACTTTCCTCTTTTTCCTCTCCTAATTCACGTTCAAGATGGCTATGACTCCCCGCCCTCGTACTCCCATCACTCCTTACCCAGGAGGTGACACTGCAGCGATCAAGGAGCTGCTGTCGATGATGAAGACTACCCTAGGCACACTGTTAGTACGCTCTTGTCATTCATTTCTTGTAGACTCATCGATCTGTCGTATGATAGGGGAACAACTTTCCAGACACTCAATGAACAATCTGAGAAAGTCAATCTTCTGAGTCCCGCCGCGGTACGCATACTCATATCCTCTCTGTCCAATTTTCTGAATCCGGTACCTAGGATTCGACGCACCAAATCCAGTCTCTGCGCCGTCAAATGCGCGCACAAGACAAAAAGCAGGATGCCCGCATTAATGAAGTTAAACACATGGTCAAAGAAGTATTAAAAGACCAAATCGCAGACCACATGCGGTACGTATCTTCTTTCATAAGCTCTTCCGCTATCTCATGCATATCTCCAGTACTCAAATCGAAGAGCAAATACGTGCCGAAATCGCCCTTCAAGTCCGACAGCAAGTCGCCGAACAGCTGGGCAATCACCTTCCAGTACCTCTCGAAGTCCAAGCGGAGGAAAGTCGAAAGCAGCTATTCGAAGTCAAACATTCTCTCGTCAATTCGTTCGTCCTCTCTACTCGGCTGTTGACACATTATTTATGTTGACCTGTCACCATAGAGAAGCACGGAGGTCGAACTCTGTATTACGAGCCAACAATATTGATGATCCCCTAGCTCATGTCTACAAACCTGACGGAACGAAGAGCGATCATTTCCCACCTGATCTCAAAACCCTCTTCGCATACGATGGTATACCTCTGTTTCTCAGTTCAGTTCCCTCATTAAAATACTATCTTGCTTCAGCCGATAAAGCCCGTTCACTCGTACAAGATTTCGGTCTTCCAGAACATGAAGTCCGCGAGAAGGTGAGCTTCGTTCTTCCCCACCTCTTCGTCGCTCTAGTCGACTTCAATTCTGATATTTCCCGAGTCCACCATCCTTCATCCCCTCCTTATCTTTCTAATGATGACACTAACATACATCATTTTTCTTAAACTCAGAACCTAAACCGATTTATGGCTCATATCGGCATTCCATTCCATCTCATCCCGGTGCCCATGCTCGAAAATGGTTCTGCGGACGGAGGAGCGAACGCCTTGGGCATTCAGTTCAATGCTGCGTAGAGCACCTGGCGTAGCACCTGGGGAAGGTGAGGGGTGTGGTTCGATCGTCAGGTTGGCTCGAGGCGGCGATCGATTCCAGGTTCCTGATGTTTGTTTCACGAGGTCTTACGTAATAATGCTATTTATCTTGACTTTTGAATATCTCGTGGACTGGATCAGCATGTTCCATGTCATATCGATTCTGATGATTCATTGCGAATCTCCTGCCTCAATACGACGGAGAATATTCAGCAAGATATTGGTGTACGGTACCCAAAAGCGGAGCTTGAAAGTTTCCCGGACCGGTTGAGCCGCTGAGGCTCAGCGCTCAGCGCTCGGTTCCGAGCGGAATCCGGATTCACGTCGACTTGAGACAGTGAGACATTTAAGGGGATCAGTAAACAGCGTGCGTATCATTTAATTACAGGCAATTCTTGATGATTGAAATTGCTCTAGAGTTTGACCAGTCGCTATTTCAGTCATGCAAGGATCCATATTTCCCGTGAGGAGGGCGAGGTTGCCCGAGTACACCCTCCTCACCTTCCCCGACGGCGATCTCATCGTCAAGTCGTCGGACAAGAAAGAATTCAGAGTCCACAAGAAAGTCTTATGCCTAGCATCGGAGATTTTCACAGGCATGATCTCGTTGGATGACGTTAATCCTTCCGTTCCGCTGGAGAGCACAAGACCAGCCACAGTCGATGTCACAGAATCCAGCTTCATCATGAACGCTCTCCTCCGGTACATCTACCCAGTCGAGCGTCCTCGCTTCTCCGCTTTGGACCAAATTGTCGCCGTGATGATGGCCGCGGACAAATATCTCATGGGACATGTCATGAAGGATTTGGAAGATGTGCTGCTGGGGAGCACCTATCTCGAAGCCGACGGTCTCAGAGTATACATGCTAGCACATCACTTTTCTCTCAAGAAATTGGAGGATGCCTCGCTCAAGCATGCCGTCAGGAAAGACGTACTCTCCCTCCGCCCTGAACAGATCGCCACCGCCGAGATCACTCACTTCTCTCTCGAAGCCTATTACAGGCTCAGATTCTTTGCCTGGAAGAGAGCGATGCGCTGTGAGACTCTCATAGAAGAGGAGCTTTTCGCTACTCCGACCGGAAAAATCTGCGAGTGCATCACGGCTTCACGAGAAAGCGACTCCAAATATCTGGCAGAGCAGCCCGAGGGTGACTGGGGTGGGGACATTTATGTCTCCGATGATGAAAATGAGACGTCGAGAACATGTGAGGCAGTGGTCAAATTCAGACTCCTTGCCTACGAAGCACTCATGGAAGACTGTGGAACGGATGTCTTTCGAAACGATCTCATGCTCAAGGCCGCAAAGTCTTCCAAGTGCCGAGATTCGTTGAGGACTCTCTTTGAAGATCGAGATCAGAAGATCACTAAAATTCGTTGGAAGATGGATAAGATCCCTTGGGAATTCGAGAAGGAATATTTGGAGTACGTCTCCGCAGCGGTCTCTTCCTACATACGCACTTCTGATGATTTCTATTAAAGGGCTAAAAAGTGCAATGCAACTATCATCTGATGGAACGTTTTCACCGACGTTTCGGTCACATCCCTCTGACACATCGTCGCCACTCCTACTCTCACTTTTTCCTCATAGCCCGTACCTGACCTTGGTTTACTTGGCTTCGGCGTCAATTAGTGTATATTCGAAAAATTTACAACATCTTGAGATCAATAATTCTAACTCAACCCGATTGGGACGATGTAACTCGGATAATTGCGCCGCTTTCGGGCGCTGGCAAGTCGCCCCGCTCGGAGCTTCAAATTTAAGTTGGGCCTTCTCGTCCGGAGGTCCCCTGTGTCTCAGAGTCGGTCTTGTTTCTCCTCGGCTTCTCTGTCTGTATTGATTCGACACAACATCCCATATACTAGGGGTAGGCAAACTGCTTCACGATCTTCATCAGGTTCAATCATTCATAGCCGAGTGTTGTTTAGTTTCGTCGTCGAGTATTACTTCTTGAATACTCTGCATCATCACCGCAATTTTTACCACTTCCAAGGCCCTGGAAATGCCAGAGGCCACGTTGAGTTCTCCAGAAAACGACAATGTCCAGGAATTTCTATCATTCCACGATGGCGACCTCATCATACAGACCTCTGACACCCACGAATTCAAGGTCCACAAACTCGTAATGTCTCTGGCTTCAGTTGTTTTCCTTGACATGGCTTCACTCGACGACGTGAATGTCTTGAGCATGGAAATTGATTCCCTCCCTAAAGTTGCAGTTGTCGAATCAGCCTCCGTCATGGACATCCTCCTGCGATACATATACCCGGCTGTCAGGCCATCATTCGATTCATTGGAGACAATCATGCCTGCGTTGGCAGCGGCGGACAAGTATATTATGTCAACGGTTGTCAACGATTTGGAAGACGCCATATTAGCAGGCGACTTTGTCGAGAAGGAACCATTGAGGCTTTACATGCTCGGCACGCGATACTATCTGCCTAAACTCAAGAAAGCCGCTTTCAAAGGAGCCGTATATTCCACCACTCAAAGTCTCACTCCATACCAGGCCGCGACAGAATCAGCTTGGTTCTCTTTTGAAGAGTTCTATAAGTTGAAGTTCTTCGCGACATATCGAGTTGCGAAATGCAAAGGTGTCCTGAGCAGGGAGACGCGCAAGGTCCATCGCCGTGTCTGCGATTGCATTAAGCGGCAACGCGCTGCGCGACTCGATGTACCTCCCGAGGCATTTGGACCTGACTACGACTACCCTTCCGAGGACGAGGACCGTTCCAAAAGGGATTGCGTTGCATGGAAGAAATTCGACGATCTTGCTTGCTCTCAGCTTGATCGAGATCCTAACTTGGATATTTTTGACAATAACCTCCGTCTCAAGGTTGTTCAGGAGACCGATTGTCAGGATGCTGTAAATGCTCTCTTCGACGAGTCCAAGTTTAGTCGGATTGCTCGGATTAGAAAGGCGTTAGAGGAAGTTCCTTGGGAATATGAAGAGCAATATATCAAGTAAGCTGATTGTTTATTATCTCGACCAAAAACGTACTGAAATATTGTTTTGCAGAATTGTTCAGAAGGGTTCAACGTGGTCTCAGGCCACAAGAGCTCGGGAAGCCTATTACATGCAGTAACGTTCTGAGTCTGATTGTATTCTGTGATGTGATAAGATCGTGGACTCCGAGAAGAGGCGCTTCTCTGGCACTGTTGGATCCTTCATCTTGCTGAATGGAGCACCTTTTCTGGGTATGATATGTTGTCGTTCATAGTTGAGATTGCACATCTCCATGTACTACTACTACTAGGACTCATTGTTCTCGCCATGATCATGTTTCCAATTTTGAGACAAGTCTTTGGAAAAATCAGGAGAGACGAAGTTTTCATTACACATCGGACTTATACTCAGAATATAATTAACAGGAAGGTGCTGAGCCTTTGTCCGACAATTGTTGCCATCTTGTTGGACTTGTCCGAACTTCGGACTTTGAAGTTTTGCTTTCGTGACAGCTCGGAATCAATTTTGACATTCAATCACAACGGACTAAAAAATTCGCCTAGGACGTGCGGGTACTGTGTCCCACTGTGTCCATCCTGCGCGCCGGGTGCGCGAATCTTGTTTTTTTTTCATTTTTTATGTGCGTAATGATTAGCAACAGTCGAATGACCGCGACCGCGGCGCTGCCTCAACTTGAAGGCCTCCGAGTCAAGCGCTCCTCCAACGAAGCCCCTAACGCTCGCGACGGCGCTTGTACTGTTCTCTTCTCCATCGCTCCTTGTGAGTCTCGACATTGAGTCATTGACAGCAACTGACACTTTGAGCGGAAAGGCTCTTCCATCTCTCTCCAATCAGGTTCCCCCTCAATTGCTGCCTACACCTACATCCGCCGAGTCGCGACTTACAACGAAACTCCAGATTCGCCCCCGACTTGACTCAATCGAGTAAGATTGTCTTGAAATGCCGGATGCCAACTCTTCAGAACGCGACAGCGTTCATGAATATCTGTCATTCCCCGATGGCGACCTAATCATTCAAACCTCCGACAAGCACGACTTTAAGGTCCACAAAGTCGTGATGTCACTAGCCTCCGTCGTTTTCCTCGATATGGCTTCACTCGATAATGTGAATGCCGAGCGTATGGAGATCGATGCTGTCCCTACCGTCAAAGTCGTCGAAACAGCCGCCGTCATGGACATCCTCATGCGATATATTTATCCAGCCGTCAAACCGACATTGAACTCACTCGAGGTGATCATATCTGCATTGGCAGCTGCAGACAAGTATATCATGACCACCATCATGAAAGACTTGGAATGCGTCATATTGACGGGTAACTTCGTCGAGAAGGAACCATTGAGGGTTTACATGCTCGCTAAGCGGTTCTCTCTATCCAACCTCGAGAGAGCTGCCTTCAAAGGGGCAGTCTACTCTAGCACCACCGATCTTACTCCATACCAAGTCTCAACGGAATCCGCATGGTTCTCTTTCGAAGAGTTTTACAAATTGAAGTTCTTCGCAGGCCAGCGTATCCAAAGCTGCAAGGTCGTTATTTATAGAGAGACGTTTAGGGTGCATGAGCGTGTCTGCGACTGCATACGACGGCAGAGAGAAGCACATTTCCAAGCGATAGAGGAGAATCCTGAGGAATACCGTGGCGATTATGTTTCGGAAGATGAGGACAGCTCTACAAGGAGTTGCTCCGCATGGACCAAATTCGCTGATCTTGCCTGCTCGCAGCTTGATCGAGACCCTACCCAAGACATTTTCTCCATTGACATTCGTCGAAAGGTCCTTCAAGATGCAAAATGTGGAGACGCTTTGGCATCTGTGTTGAACGCGTCCGAGTTCGGTCGAATCGCACGAATCAGGAAGCTCTTGGACGGGATCCCCTGGGAATATGAAGAGCAATATGAAAAGTGAGTTCATTTGTTTTTCCTGAGCATTCGGAACAAAATTGAAACGCATTCGAGTTTGATCAAGAAAGGGCAGAAGGAGCATCTCCCAACAATGACCACAGCAGCCACTTCCTGAGGGTTTACAGCCCATGAAAAGACCGTTGACGAGATCGTAGTTCCCACTCGCAGGCTGCAACTTGAATGGACGAGTCGTCATATCGTATCTTGAGATGGATAGCTTCAGCAACGGCGCTGTGGAGTGTTGCGGGTTTGCGAGACTGAATTCTTGAACCTTATGTTTTCTTGATTTGAATGCACATTTTTCTGCCGTCGCCTTCACATGAGTAATGAAGTGCTCAGAGCTTTTCTGTTGTACCAGTACTTACCAGCTGCGCACATGTGATTGTGATGATCGAGCTTGTATTGCATAAGCAGTCCCAGTATCGCCGAGATACGATGCTCGGAAATGCCTTTGGGAGCGGAGCTTACATAAGCTTCACAGCTCCGGACAACTATCCACGTCGGTCACGAAGACCCATTGCGTGTCCTGAGTCTACGCTGCTTTCTTTAGTGGAAAACCTCGTCCACCTCCTCGTCGGCATAGGTGTCTATCTTCACGACGTAGTGAACTTCAGATCGCACGACCAATCGACTGGGAATGCAGTTTGGAAAGAACAAGCTAAAGCGACGGAAGGCGGCATGGATAGCATTCTCTTTGGTGACTCTGGCTTTACTTCCAGTGGCATCAGCGGTAGAGGGAGTCAAGGAACAGGTGAGCTTTTGAGTGTTTCGATTATCAGCAGCTAATCGCCAACGAACTATAGGACGTTCAAGGGACGGAAGTAGAGCATGAGCAGGTAATTATCATTTGGGAAGCTATGGATTCGGGCTCATATGATTAAGGTCTCTGCGACGTATGATGCAGCAGCTGAAGGTATGAGCTCTCTCTTCATGAGTAAATGTCGATCAGACCTTCATTGCCTATGCAATTCCAGCCTCAAACGCATATTCACAAGCTCTCCAAACATTATCGTCCCTGAACACCCAAGCCACCGAATCACCTTCGAAGCCAGACTCGTCGTATTCCACAGCGTCGAAATTTGACTCTCGGGGTCCAATCGCCAGCTTCATCCGTATCCTCTCTCGACTTCAAGGTCGAACATGGATGCCTTCCTTCCTGTCACCAGACAAATGGATATCCGCTGGCCGTAAAGATGACCGGAAGAGTCGCGCTATCAAAGTCGTCGATCTACTGGAGCACGCTGTTGAGCTGGGGAATACGGACGCATTGTATAAGCTCGCTGAAGTCTCTTTGGTATGTCTAGCAAACCGGATTTTCTTCGAATATCCGTTAATTTACTCTCTCAGTTCCCTCCTTCACCTCTCCCCCTCGACGCCAAACGTGCCTTTTCATCCTATCAACGACACGCAGACATCACCGGCAACGCTTCATCTCAAGCAATGCTGGGCTTCTTCTACGCAACGGGTTACGGTTCAGTGATCCCAGTCGACCAAGCCAAAGCCCTCCTCTATTACACATTCGCTGCACACTCGGATCATCAAGGTGCAGCTCAAGCATTGGGATATCGATACTGGTCCGGAATAGCCGTGAATGAGAACTGTATGATCGCTCTGGATTGGTACGAGATTGCCGCTGCGAAAAGTATGGAGAAGTTCTTGAGCGGTCCACCCGGAGGAAGGAGTCTGCCACCTCCCAGTGTCAAGCTGTCAGATCTGGATGGAGGTGTATATGGTCAAGGCGCTAGCGTCGCCTCAACAGGCCTGAGCGCTCACAGAGCTGTCATCAAGTCTGCTAAGGCAAAAGCTGCCGGAGAGACTTGGGAGGATGTCTTGGAATACTATCAGGTTTGTCTCCTTCCTCCTCCTCAACATCCGTGTACTCATACGATATTCAGTATAATGCCGATCGTGGTCAAATCGACTACGCATTCCGTCTAGGCAAGATCTACTATCAAGGCTCGATCTACGTCGTTCCCGGCGGCATCGCGTCCGGATCAGAAGGAGTCGCAAACTTCCCTCGCGACTTTTACCGCGCATATGCATACTTCCTCCGTATCGCTCGACTTGTCTGGCCACGCGACAGCGTCACCTCCCCACTCGCCCACAAGAAAGAGAAGAAGGAAGGAGACGATTCTACTTTCGTCTATGCGGCTTATTCGGCTGGATACCTTGGGAGAATGTTCCTTCGTGGGGAGGGTGTTAAGCAGGATTTTAAATTGGCGAAGATGTGGTTTGAGAGAGGAGCGGAGTTTAATGATCGGGAGTGTTTGAATGGTTTAGGCATCATTTGGAGAGATGGATATGTGGAGGGCGGGAAGAGAGATATCAAGAAGGCCATTCAATACTTCATGGTTGCAGCAGGCCAAGACTTGGCCGAGGCTCAGGTCAACCTCGGTAAATATCACTATTGTGAGTCCTTGTCCATCGCGCTGTCTCCATCGGATCTCTAAACTCTAAATCCATTATAGCGCGACGAGAATGGCCCCTCGCTACTCAGTTCTTTGAGGCAGCTATCAGGAACGGATCGCCCTTCGAAGCATACTACTATATTGCCGATATGCAAGCCACTCAAGCCAGACGCGACGCCTCCGCAGGAGCAGCCGCATCCGCCGGACAATCTGACGTTCATCGAGGTGGATCTTGTGCCATCGCCGTTTCCTTCTATAAGCTTATATCCGAGCGTGGGTCTTGGAACGACGATATCGTGAGAGATGGTAATGCAAGATGGGCTGTTGCGACCGAAAGAGAGAAAGATAATGCTCTTCTTCGGTGGTGGATTGCTGCTGAGAGAGGGTACGAGACCGCCCAAAATAACATCGCTTATGTTCTCGATCAAGGTATGATCTAGTATTCAGTCTTTCTCGCAAATGCTCATCCTTACTAGACAAGACTACTTTGCGCACAACTCGATGGGCGCCCTTGCCATCCAATGAGACCGCTCAATTGGCGCTTACTCAATGGACTCGATCCGCCGCTCAGCAAGACATCGATGCACTTATCAAAGTCGGTGACTATTGGTACTATGGATTGGGAGTCGCGAACGAATCGGAAGCTCTCCGATGGGAGAAAGCAGCTGGATATTATCATTCTGCAGCTGATACTCAATTGAGCGCTTTGGCTATGTGGAATCTAGGATGGATGTACGAGAATGGTGTTGGTGTACCAAAGGTCGCTTCTTCCTCATGCCACCGCCTCCCGGGCACTGATCTAATCGATATGTAGGACTTCCATCTTGCAAAACGGTACTACGATATGGCACTGGAAACCAATTCTGAAGCATACCTGCCCGTCATCCTGTCCCTCATCAAATTACATGCCCGTAGCCTGTGGCACACCCTCACAGGCGGCAGTCAAAAGACGCTCCTGCTATGGAGCGACCAACAGGATGAAGATGCGTGGTATCTGGGAAAGTCAAAAGCTGAGATGCGTAAGCGTCTACGGGCAGCCAAGCGTGCGGATCGTGAACGCGGCGAAATTGAAGGTGGAGTACAAGAGAACGGCCCTGCTGATGACGAAGATGCGCTTGAATGGGCTAGGAAGAGGAGGGAGGAGGATGAAGAGGGAGATTTCGGACCGGAGGATTATTTTGATGGTGCGACGCGAAAGAGAGAGGATCTGAGGGACGACGATGACGTGATTGAGACCCTCGTAAGTCTCCATCCTCTTGCTCATCGTGAAGATCCCGATTTAACGGTGTTCCAGGTCCTCGTTCTACTATGCGTGCTGGTTGCCACACTGATGTACGTGCGCAACCGATACGTGGAGAGAAGGAGGGAAGAAGAAGACCGGATACGGAGGGGTGAGGTTCAGCAACCTCCACCTCAGCCTGGCGAAGATCCAGCCTTCGATCTTATGGCTCTTCTTCAATAGATAGATCTCGGAATACTCATCAACGGTGTTTTGGTTCTTGAGATATATCTAGCTCGCGACCTCAGATCTTGGTAACCATCATCTCCATGTTGGAAAACTCTAGATCGTGCAGGGTCGCGCCCGCTTTCACAATTGGCTCCAAGTCGAAAGGCGACATCTGAAGAACGTATGAGTGCCATGCCGAATTGTGACTAGCAAAGCCAAGGCTACGTACCACGTAAGACAGAAAGATGAACGCACGATTGGCCAAAACGATCGTCGATGGCTTATTGCGGTCGGATGAAGATGAGATAGGATTCGACCGACGCGTTTCTTCGACGACATCACGAACTAAATCGTACCGATCTACTTGAACGACCCCCTCGGCGAGTCTTTCGTCGTCTGGTTCTTCTAGCCTGCGATGCAGGATGACGATGCCTCGATAATACGCCCAGGTTGTCTCATGATCAGGGTATGACGATAAGAGCTCTTCCGCGTGCGTTAGCGATGTCGATAATGTGGCATGGACGGCCAGCTTCGCATTTTGATCCAGAAGCGAGGAACGAGCTGCTACGAGGTCGATGAGGACTTTCTCTATCTCACAGAGATAGTCGACCGCAGAATGATCGCCGATATGCGATTCGATCCAACTTCGGGTCCGAATACGTTCGTCCAACATGAGGTCCATATAATGCGACGTCTCTGATGTCGTCGTAATGATCGCGTGTACAGACTGTAGACATTTCGTCCGGTGTAGCCAAGCAAAATAGCTTCTTGGATAGACTTCACAAGCGCGAGTCGCGAGAGCGAATTCTTCTTCGAACTGGGTGACGGTCAGCGGCGGCACTTCATCGGCCATGATCGGGGAGCCAGAATGTCCTTCCGCAGCATAGTGCTGCATTCGTAGGAAGTGTCGTCTATGATGCCACAGAAGTGATGACTTTGCTCCATCGCGAGTGTGGAACAGGAGTCTTGTAAGAGCCAACTCAACAGTTGGAGACTCCACTGGGTCCCGCGATAGAAGCTTCTTTCGAACATTGAAAGCAGTATTATGGGCTGGATTAGCCAACAAAATGACCGAAGTCAAATCAAAGACTTCATCGTCAGTCTTGCCCTCTGACAATATCCTGGCAAAGTCCTTGACTGCGACGAGGTACGCCTTTCGAAGTTCTTTTTCAGGTATGCCCAGATTTCCACTTTCGAAAAGGATAGGATGATGAGGGTTGGTAGCAGGAGAGCTCCAGTCGCTTCCAGATCCAGGGAGTAAGTCGAGAGAAGACCTGAACAAGAATTAACGACCTCGACGTATATGCCACGAGCGTTATTGTACTACACCGATTCCTTCAGAATTTGGGTGAGCTGGTGGATTGTGTTCATTTCGTTGAGCCGTGCACGCGAGAAAGGAGTTCAAACCCTTAATCCGTTCAGGATCGCCTGGACGTGGTGGCCGTTTGTTGAGGAAGTCGCGCTACATGTAGCGCCCAGCCCTCATCTCTAAAAAATAATGACGATAAAAATGTGCATGAAATCAAAATGTATATTGAACAGTCCAATAAGGGAAGGTCACAATTTCAAGCATCGACTTAATCAGTCACTCGAGAGACAGAAAGCACATCTTCCTTGTCCATCGAGATAAGGTACTTTTCTCCTCTACCGTTCATCGGAGGTGTATCAGGACACTCCAGATACTCCTGCATCACTTCGACTTGAAGCTTCTCTCTAACCTCTTGATCGATAGAACGCGCTCCCGAATGAGGATCATAATGATTGGATGCAATCTCTCCTAGAACTCGAAGCTCATCCTCAAGCTGAACGTAGATCGGCGCCCGGGGATCGCTTTTCTTGACGGGACTTTGTACAAGCATGCGCTTCATCGCCAGAAAACATTCAGATGCGATTACCCTTCGCTCTATTTCGTTAAAAGGAATGAACGGAAGGAATTTCGTGATACGGCCGGCCATCGCAGGCTGAACGATGACTCAGATATGGAAGACTACGGTCATGACTAGCGATTACTTACCCCGAATACGCGCCGCGTATCATCTTGAATTGATTTCCGCAGCTCTTCCATCTGACTGTTTGTCGGTTGACCATTAACAAATTTGTCTTGGAAGTGCTCAGAGAAGCTGGTAACGATGGGATCTACAACATTCGTTGTCAAGATCCAGACAGTACTTCTGAGGTCAACAATAGAGTTATGAACGCGGCAGACATATTGCCCTGAACAGCAATATTCAGCAAAGCACGAACAGAAGTCAAAGGTACGGAGACTCACCGGTACTGAACATCGAAGACAACGCATTTCGTGCACTTTCACCGGTCTTCTCAAATTCATCCAACACCACGACCGAAGCCTTTCCAGACTCTTTGTACAAGAATTCGTTCAAGGGAGATCCGCCTTTATCGGCTCGGAATCCTCCACCGGAAAAGGAACCAGATATATCAGTTGCATGATACAGGGAAGATCCATCAACCGAGATTGATTCTAGCCCTGAAAATATCGTTAATGAATTTACCCGTCAACGTCTGAGATTAAGCAATACCTAGTAAGCTTCCGACCTTTTCGGCGAGGAACGTTTTGCCATGCCCTGATGGCCCTAAAGACGCAGCTATGAGAAAAGGAAATAAGCATTACAGCCTCCAATTACCAGCGAACAGCATGACCAACGTTTGGTTCGCATCCGTTCTCCTCCAAACGATGAAATCTTTGACCAGACGATCGATGACGTAATCTTGTCCAACGAGCAGAAACTTCGCAAAGGTGAGATTTGTCAGTCCCAGATGTTGCAGCTCTGCGGTCTGTCTGGCTGTCTTCGCTTTCGTGGTCGATGCTCTGAGAAGGAAATATCTGAAGAGGAGTCATCATGAGCAATGATTTTTATGACGTCATAACGATAATATACCTTTGGGAGACATTAAGCCGTGCCTTCAGGCGATTGTACCAAAGTGCGTTACACCAATCCGAGGGAGGCAAGCGAGAGCCGTCATCAACAGGCATAGGGGATCCGGGGTCCCGATATAAGGCTTCAGGTATACAATCTGGTCGAGCGCCTCCAGCCAGAAGAGCCTTGACAACCTCCGTCGTCTCAGGAGCATGATCCCCCGCAATAGCGAAAGCAAGGAGCGGAATACGGAACTCATCGTCTTGAGAACGACATTCGGCCATCAAATTCACATTGGCACCTCGTACGATCAGTTGTCGGATGGCGGATAGGTGATTGTGGCTGACGGCTTCACAGATCGCGGCGTTCTTCTTGGCCACATTTCCGGATAAGATTTCGGAGCAGACGGGAGGGCGAAGATGGTCCAGAAAGTCGCCGATGGGCTTGCCTTGGACTATCAGGCTGATGAGCCAGGCGTTAGCGGCTTCGGCGCCTATATCTGGAGGAGGAGCGACGTCTTTATACTGTTTTCCCTTCGAGGGCGATGTCGATGTCTGGGAAAGCACGACAGTCCCTAACTCGTCATCTGCCTCCTCCTACACAAAGTGAGCTTGCATTTCGCGGTGAGAAGCTCAGCGCTTACCATGAAACCGGGATTATTCACGCCAGCGTCCTCGGTATCTTCAACGTCAGTCATGTACTTCTCGGTACTATCCCGCTCTTCGACTGGCGACCGGAGTGGGTCCTCGATCGCGTCAGAATCAGAATCCGAGACGTCAGACTCTGACGATGCGGTTTCCGATGCTTTGACTTGAGAAGACGGTTGAGAGCGCACGGAGGACCACGGTGAGAAAGGAGTTTGTTCTTGGGAAGTATATTTGTCGACGCCAGTGCCGAATCTTCCCTTTGAGCTTGTCTGGGGAGCGACAGTCTTGCTCTGGTTAGCAGTCTTCATAAAAGCCTTGAATTGTAGAAACATCTCCATCTATAAGATCAATCAGTCACAAAGCCATTTTAAACCAAAGAAATACTCACGTCGGAGGGATCGATTTCCTTAGGGCTTCCGGGTGTATCACGTCCATGCGAAGACTGGTTGCCAGCGGAAGATGCGGTCTTCCAAGGAAGGGTGTCTTCGGGGTTGTCATGCCTGTATCTACAGGAGTCTCCATGTCTACAGTCCCCTCTTTGGAAGTGAAAGCACGGCTTGGTTTTATCTGCACCCGAAAATTAGCATGAGCAACTTGACTGACACGAAGGCTTACAGGAAGCATTGTAAGGACTTGAATAGAATGCGTTCATTGTTAAAATTGACGCGGTGTTGCGCTGAGTGAAAGACACGAATTTTAGAGGGTCAACGCCCCTGACTTTATAGCGACTCGGAGAGTGGGTTGCACAGCCGGAGGCCACGAGGCTAAGCTCATTTCAACGGTGGATCGACATGCTACCCCTTGTTCCGCAACTATCATGTAGTAGGTCGAAGTGGTCCTAGAACAATGCCAAAGCATAAAGACACGATTAAATATGAGCGTTACGCCGTGTCTTTATGTGCGGCATCTTAGGCTGAAATCGTGCATTATCGAGAGATGACCCAGAAAGAGAGTAGAAAGGGACCATTGTTGTCCCAGTAACGTTGAGCACCAAGCCTTGGGTCATCTCATCCGAGGTCGTGAATGCCACATCGAGGGGGCTGCGAGTGCCCTCATTCCGTGTGCGCAGCGCAAGAGGAAGGGCTGAATGATATAGAAAGAAAGGAGTTCTCGCTGATAAGAAGGTGACGATCTCGGTTGCAGAACTTAGAAGCTGGCCAAGAATGTATGATTGAGCCACGGCCGTGACCAGAGCTCCCCTCCAATTTTTTGTCTCAAATCGCCTAATAGATCAACGGCCACGAGTGATCCCACGTCACAGATGGCAGTCAAAGAAGGCTGAGAGCGTAGTATTGAGATATGCCTGGAGCTTATTGGATATGAACAACCGTTCCAAGAGGTTGAGGTAGATCAAATACCTCAGGCCGCAACTGTATACACTGGAAACTGGCTGGAAGGCAGTGGAAGCAGCACTTTTATAATCGGTGTTCTCCGAGGAGGTGCACGAACTGGACCTTCGTTCGTCACGGTTTCATCTCACTGAGATCAAAGAGAAAAAAATCAATCAGAATCTTCATCTTGAAGACGACACGCTTGCCTGTAATAAATTCGAACATTTTCCCGTCGCTTGGGAGGATAAGAAACGGAGTCTCAAATAGCGGAGTTTGTCTCGAACTTACGTTTAACGTCGACCCCGGGCCATCCTGCTGCTTGCGTGGTTCTCCTCGAGGCCTCTGTTCTTGTCTGTTTAACCTCGGAGACGTTCCTTATTGCTGCTGCAGCCCTATAGCTGCATAAATATCTTGGAATTATATTGACAGCCGCCCGCGTTTACTTGCTATTTTTTGACGGTTCGGTGCCCAATCTCAGGCCCAGCAGTCCAAGTCAACTGGGCATCATGTTTCAACTAACATCCGCAAACCAATCAGCTCTTGAAGAAGCTGTCGTAATAGCTGCTGCAGAGCATGAGAGACGCGAATTTCGTGGTAGCGGTGTCTACGGCCGCACCTTCTACCTCGGCGATCACGATGCTTCATATCCGGGTCTGTGCATCAAGTATAATGATAATGGCACTCTTCGGTCGGAGCATGCGATGCTTCAGCGCGTCTATGCTCTCGCATGCAGCGATGGAGATGCTGCCCCACACGTTCCGCGACCCATCCACTGCTTTGAAAGATCGCCGGCCCTGGTGTACCTCGTCATGGACCACATTGAGCAGGTCGACGTTCCAGAAGCGGAGCTGGTCGAGAAAGCGGCTAGTGTGGTCCAATGGCTACGCTCAAAACGCTTCAATGTCGAGGAACCTTTTGGTCTCATGCCTGACTTCCCGGTCTACCATAAGCTCTTCCGATGGCGCCGTGCGCCTCTTATATTCACGAACGTTGCTGCCGCAGAAAGGTGGTTCAACGTGGTATGTGTCATGCTCTGACGTGCTCTCTTTTCTCGTCCGTCCCTACTGCGTTTCTGACTTCAACCCTCTGACAGGTCCTCCGTCAAATCAGGCGTTCGAGGGAACCGCTGGCCGAGATCTCGTTCATCACCGAAGATGTGGTACTGACCCAATCTGATATGCATGCTAGTAACTTTGGTGTTGCTTCGGATGGCCGTGGCATCCTCTATGACGCAGCCTCCATAGGCGGACTTCCGCTGTCTCTCGCCAACTTAACGTTGCTCCGAACTTCGCCCTTCGCAGCGGCCGTAGCCCAACATATATTTGACCCTGAGGAGTCAGCCCAGCTCCTGGCTTCGTCTAATATGAAGAGCCTTGTCGCAGTCAGGAAGCAGCTGACCTGGACGTTCGATGACAGGTTCGGTACGTGTGGTGGGATGCTCTTCAATCGTACACAGTTACTCGCGCTGATCTTTGGCTTGACCCCGTAGGTCTTGATGAGGATGGCTACCTTGTCAATTCTTCCTCACGCTCGATCATAACACCTCAGCCGATGTCCTGACTGTTTCACAAGTGCTACTCTTCTTTCTTGCTTTCGCTCGTGGCTTTGGCCTTGCGCCGTTCACCGTTTTCCGAGTCACTTCTGTTTGTGATTTTGGTGGCCAAATGCGCAGGTTCTACGTTGGGCTTCAAATATTAAGTTCTGTTTTGTCTGCACGAAATCGCTACGAATCGCTAAAACGGCGCATGAATGATCCACGTTCACCTTTCCCTACTGAGCTCGCAGGAACTCCTGAATTATTGTGATCGGATGCAGCCCAACTCTCAGGCTCGGGAATGTCCTTGACTGTACTTACCGACTAATTTTGCCAATCGAATCTTTTCGCTTTGGCCGTAGCCTCATTCTCCAGCCCAAGTGGGGCAACACCTCTGATATATCACATTGCGATGTAGCGCACGGTTTCGCGATCAGCTTAGAGTTCCGGAAGACCTGTTTTTGCGTCCCGGCTCTAGGCCCGATAGCAAGGCGATAAGCTGCATCATCGTTCTCCCTTGATTATAGATATAAGATTGGTTCACTATATCACTCAGACGATTAATATAGCCCGTCTCAATGCTGTTGAGCTTCCGATGAAGGAACTCCGTGCATCCGGGTCAACAAAGAAGCCGTCGCCGCAAGCAAGAATATAATGATAAACTTCCAAAGGATACGATCGAGATTTCCACCCAGGTCTTGTAGAAAATTATACAAGGATACATCAGTTTTCCGCTCGTACGAGTCACCCATTCGAACGCTTGCTTTGTCCCAATACGTCTAACAAATACACTTCGGAAGTTCCCGAGTTCATCCTCTTGGTCCATCCTCAAGTCCATCCTCCAGCTCCACGTCAGGCATCTCAAATTCGTCTTGTCGGTATATCATTCATCTCCTGCTGTAGCAAATCCGCCTGAATCCATTGTCGCATAGGGCCGACCGTCGTCTATGCGCTCGGGTTTCCCTCTGCGGTGCATCATGGCATTGCCTTCCTTCATGTATTTCTCATCGCGAAGACCGATTGCCAGAAATTGTATGCCAGGTGATATGTTACCCCAAGACTTTGTTATCTCAAATCACAATCGGTTCATCGAGGACCAAAACTTCAAGTTTCGGCTTGCAGTACAAAGAATCGCTACTTGACGTTACATCATCTCTACATGGCGGACCAGCAACATCGAACAAGGAACTACTGCCACATCATATCAACCTGGCTAGTCCGATTATTATGAGTCACCTCATAAATATACAGTCTACAGGTTCCTCGGCCTTTCCCAGTCGTACGGCGAATATCTGGGAACGATTTTCTTATTTCTGTCACCCGCGTCTCCTGGATTCCAAGCGTCCAAAGTGCTGGAGAAATGCTCTTGAAGGTGTGGTAAGGTTTGATGCATGTCTCCAGTCTGCGAGATAGGGGTTGGCGCATGAGGGATGGTTGGATGAGACATGTGAACAGAGGAAGATGGCGGGGGGGTCTGGAGAGCATGAACGGAGTTTTGGCCTGTCTGCGGGTTAAGCCAAAGAAACGGGCCTACATCAGACAGATCAACCGCACATCCGTTTTGATCAATGCATAGAAACTCACGAGGCTCCTGCTCTTGAGGTCTGGGGGCGCGATGACTGAGACTTGCATCTCGCTTCATATCCCAGACTATGAGTTGTGATTGCAAGTCTCGGGCTCTCTGCTTCTCCAGGTCTCTAGTTTCGTCGTAAGCTCTGTCATAAGGAGAAAAAATATAGACTCACGGATCTACTTCCGCGACTGTTGTTTGCTTTGGGCGGCCACGTCGTCCTTGTGGTTTGGGAGCCAGTTTCCGATAGTGGCTTGAGTATGCATCACCGACACGAGGCTCGGCGGAAGCAATGGACGTTGAAGACGAGGGTGATGGCACTGAGGTAGATGCTAAGAAAAATATGCAGTCAGAACAAGTGCACGAAATATCCCACTCGAAGGATGGGCTGGATATTCTTACAAGAGCCCAGACGCTGTTCCCGATTAAAATCGTCGGGCCTCGAAACGAAGGGCGTGGATGAGTTATATAGTGAGAGGCACGGAAAGATTCAGACATCGTGGAAATGCTCAGGAATAAAGTAGAGTTCAATCGCTCGAGCGTACTCTATATATATTTGTACATGCCACTGAAGAAGGGTCAAAAGATCACCAGCCGCGTAACCGTGAGTCCTGTAGCTCAGGCAAGGAACAAGACATGCGCAGACGTTGCCGTCAATGAATAACTCAAAATGTGGCAAGGGAAAGAAAACGTGTAATTTCATTTCACATGGTACTAAATCCAGTATAGTAATAATGTAATGCGATCGGTCTTGTGATGACTGTATCAATGCCCCAGAACGTTGATAGGGGGATGGGGACAGCGTGGCTTTGTTCTGGAAAGCCTCCGTCGGCGGGATAGGCGAAAAGAAGCATTAGGTCCTTGAAAGACTCCACCACTCGCGAGCGCCTCCGTGAACAGCACGGATGAGGTGCGACGTGTCCGGTGGAAGGATATCTATATGAAAATCAAGAGACCGAAGACGTCGCCCTTGGGTAAACCTGATTCCAGTTTTCGATTTCGAACGGTGCCCAGGACGGTAGCGTCACAGATTTTCCGGATCGAGCGATCTGGCCGATCGCAGGGACGAACGACTGATCCAGGGTGATCATGACAACGAGGAGGCATGAATATGAATCTTCTTTCCTTTCGGAAAAATCAAATAAAGAAAACGGAGCGAACTGAAACCAGACGCGAAGCGAGCTTTGAAACAAGAAGTTAGCCGAATGTATTTGCTCCTGTTTGTTTTGCCTGCCCGATCGGGTAACTCCAAGGGCGCTTACGGTGCCTGGCCGTTCCAGGTAGACGCTCACGCACCCAAAGTGGCACAAGCTTCTGGTAACGAAAGTAACGTGTTCTTGTTCGCCTCATCGATGCAGAATAAGCATATTCCCTGAGAACCAGAGGCAGGGTGCTGATTTGTGATTAACCAGAAAATTCCGCCAGTACAATATAGGGTCCAACCAAGAATTCCCAATCATACATTGCCTCGCGCTGGAGATAGCGATGACCGACGGATTCAGAACGAGAAGGTCTCCTAATCGAAAACAATGGTTAAATAGAACATCCTAAAGATGCGATAAAGCGCACCAGTTCTTAGGGAATCGGACGGTATTACGTCATGAGCCGGATCAGGCAAGAGACTAGAACGCTCCGTCAATTTCGTCCTAAAAATTGAGTTGCTGGGTTTTTGTCACAATAACACCGTCATTTATAGGGAACGACGGCATTATGCCTTTGGGTGATCAGAAAGCAATTGAAAGTGAAGAGTCTGTCGGCGAAGTCGTCCGTATGGGAATTCCCGAGAATGAGCTATAGCTCAGCATAGAGACAGCGCAAATCGAATTTCTTTAGCTGAGCGAGTACTGAGTATAGCATGCTACAAGGAGCGTCGTGAGCGAGCACTTCTTGACGAAAATCATACGGGGTGAATATCGATGAATTCCAGATCAAGTGAAAGTCCCATGACAAGAGTCTCGAAGAATATATTGCCAGTGACTGGAGAAGCTCCATTTATTCCCGTACGATATGTTGTGCGTTGAAAGTCATTATTGCAGAGCGTAGCAAGTTTATCAGCCAAAAGAAATTTTGGGATTTGAGGTCGACTGAGTTATCGGACGCTGGGCTCGATGTCACGAATTTAGATTGCTATTTTCAGCCGCTATGAGCTTTGCGTCAATTTCAATGACGTGAGGGTTCGATGAGCTATCGAGAATTAGAACATTAACGAACACATCACACCGATACAACACCTCCAGAGTCTAGATTATGGGTGCTTCTCGACCTAAACGCAATCTTGTTTGTCCATTATGAACGGTGTAGGAGAAATACTGCTCTTGGTTTCCATATCTCCAAGCAGCACCTTTCGAAGTGTTGAGAGTAGTATCGTCAAGAGAAGATGGCGATGGTGCCAGACAAAGTTTTTCGATGTCCGATCTAGCTTGGTCGCTTGGACCGGGTCCATGCTCGACGTCCACATCAATCAGCTTTAATTATATTTCATTGGAAATAACGACTAGGAGCACTAACAAAAAAGAACCTCACACTCGGCTCCCGATAGTTGAAGAGCTGTTGGACCAGTTGAGCCAGCCCTAACAACACTTGATTTCCGCCGAATATCGATGGCTCGCTTTGGTAGATGAGATGAGAGGATAGGGTTGTATAGAAACTAGGAGATGTTGATCAAGGCTGACGACGGCTCAAACATGGTGACGATAGGTCTTTAGGAGGTTACGCACTCGTGCCAGGCCTCTCAATCGAGAGCGCTTGAGTGAATACCGTTGATCCTAGCGACATCCTGAGCTATAAAGAAAATACGAACATCCTAAATAGGCACTCACAGATGGGTCAACGATATGGGCTGCCTTGAATGCTTCAAACATATCATGCATCACTAGCACCCTGACTCTGCTGCAGCTCAACGTCGACAGCGCACCCCGTCTCTTGTAGCCTATTTGAGTGCCCCGAGTGCCCTATCTTTCGCGCACTGATTATGAAGAGCTCGATAGTCTGATAGCGTCGTCGAGGAATATGGCTCAGCAGTGAACATGGGAGAGCAGACTGACTGACCGGAAGCGCTGACGCGAGCTAGGGGCTTGCTTCCAACCATCACCAGCTTTTCCAAGGCCTTCCAGTAACTTGACCATTCGGAAATCTCTATCGGTAACAGCTATCGCATTGAAGCGCATCGAAGGGATACGCCCGTCCATCTGATGCCAAACTTACACGCCATCGATCAACCGAGATATCCAGACTCTCTGAGCGGACGAAGCCTGACAACAACAGTATCCGGAATCTAGACACAAGCACTCTCTGAATGAAAGTCACTTATTGTAATGCTGGCCCATCAAACCAGTGCAGCTTGAGTGTTCCTGGTATTACCGTCATAGCGGACTCCAGCATCAGCTACCGCTATATCAGTCCGACGCTCGTACAAGCATCCGGTCTCTAAGCTACGCCGAGGAACCTTCAAAACCCGAGTGTGCACATGGTGAGTCTGACGGTATAATAGTGAAGCAAATGAAGCTTACTTGAAATAATCAGAGTGCGACCTGGGCTTTTCTCAGTATTTCTGGAGCACTAGATGCCCATCGATAAGATCCATTCATCCTTTGCCTATCAGAAGACGAAGATTCCCAGTTGACTCTTGAAATATCTTGAAGAAGAAACCGTCACCGAACGCATCTCGAAATCTAACGTCCTACCCGAGCTCACCGACTGAATATTCCTGAGTCTAATGATGGTCCCAGCTTGTAGTCTTCGGGACTGTTGTTAAACCATAAGCTGCATACTGGAAGACCCTAGAAATTTGTCGAAGCAATACAGCCATGATGGTGTTGATACCTCATGAGCATACCCTCGAGTCCCAGATGGGTTTGCATAAACTCATGCCAAATATACTCGAGTACGAACGCTGGCGGGTCGTATATTCGGTAGGTCCTCAAGCAATCTGTTGATGATATTCTTATTAAAAGTCGCCAGACGCCAGTACGATAAATCTGCGATCCTAAAATGCGCAATTAAACACCAAGGTTCCGAGATTATTTGGGACACACCGTTTTCGAATTCTCACTTTGCGGTACGTGACCTCGACGCTGTATGAGTAAGTCATCTCATTGAAACCTAATAGTCCTGAATTTCCCCTGCGGCCCTTGGTTCCAATGTAGCGTATGCCTTACACAGTGCCTCCAAGATCTCGCAGCCTGGACGCTTCAATGGCTGAGACCGCATTGACATCGCACTTTCCTCAGCATCAATGGTATCATACATGCTCAAAATAAAGGTCCTTACTTTGCCTCCAGATTATGCTGAAAACTCACGTTACTTTTTAGGATTGAGAGCGTCTCGTCAGGGAAGAAGCGGGTTCTTCCCGTCACTATAGCTCCGCGGACTGAGGCATCTGACAAATCGTTGTGCATTCTGATTCAGATGCGCTTCTAGATGCCGAATATCAACTGGCAACGGCGATCTTGAACCTGATTGGACGTCTAGTCGTCCTTTAGCCCATTAGGGTTTGACCCTGCCTTCTAGTGTTCGGATCTCATTTTGTGCTAGCGGAATCCGCAGACCCGAGATTGTGGAATCGTCCCACAAACACCCACTCCGCGTCATTTTCAAATACCTTCGCCAGGGAAATTCATCTATCCGATTTGGATTACCCTTCATTTCACGAAAAACGTTGTAGAAGCATTTTCTTACCGCGTCCAGAACATTCCCCTCGTATCAATATCGGTGACTCACCCTGACCGAGTGCATTGAGTGCATCGAGGTGTGGATGACCTTCGTCCAGCCCATTTTTCCAGCCCATCCGCCGATGACATGTGAGCGAGTCTGACAAAACATCGCTGTCGGACAATTCAATGAGTCGTCGAGGAGCATGCGGTTTGCAGGGACGAGAGTCCCCAGTTCCGATAGTGGATACCCGATGGCATTATCCGCCGGCGATGGAACATTTGATGGAAGCCACCTTGCGTAAGGCCGAAGACAGTGGCGTCGAAGGAAAATGAAGGACAAGACGGTCGCAGGCACGAGCTAAGGATGGAGATGTTAGAGAAGAGAACAAGACGAATGTCCAGAAGCGAGCCCGAAGCCATCGTGAGAGGGTGGGAGAATCTCCACTGACATTGTTTCTCTCTCCTTCAATTACCCAGAGCCTCCTTTCTCTCGTCTCTGTACTCTGCTCCTCCCCCCATTCCCTTTCGCATTTTTAAAAGGTGCCACTCATAGCTATGGCGATACAGTGAGATTGGCTCAGTATCTGTCAATACCGCGCTAACGAGGATTGTTATCTAGCCCCCTGGCAAGGCTTCAACCTCCTCCTCCTATCCATCCACCACTGCTCATTACCTTACCACATCTCCCGTTCTGCCACCCATACCGAACCTTGTTATCAGAAAAGCCTCTGCACCCAGAGCTCATTTTTCCTCTGATTTCATTGCTGGAGGCGAATCACGAAGTAGACAAGCCGGACACCAAAAGACGAGGGCTCGCCCTCGCCGAGATTCGCATGAGCTCGCGGTTCCGCGACTCCCATAATTTGTACGATTCTCTCCATTGGCACTGTTGAGGAAGATCTGAAATCCTGTCCAGACATAATGTCGATCCCCACCACTCGAGGGCAGTAAGACCCCCTTCTCCTTTGCCCCCGCTATCGTGCTTGTTTGGGACCCTCAGTCGGTCAGTGTTACCGTGCACCTTTGTTCTGCCACCCACTCAACATCGCTCATTTATAAACAGGACGGAGAACCGATGCACTCCGCCTCAAACGCCACCGGAATCTACTGTCTCTCCCTCCCCGTCCCCACGCCTCGAAGACCATCGTGATGGTCGCGCTCATTCGGCACCGCCCATCAACATTTTAGCTGCTACGGCCGACGATGGTGGTCAAGAACGCTATGACTCTGCCTCAGAGTACGTTGTCTCTTCGCTAACTTATGCGCTTGAGACTGATCGCCTTCGCAGATGGACTGTTGGTCGGGAGCCATCACCTAGTGGATTTGTGGATCACTCAGATCCTTCCGACATCGGTCCTCACTCCGCGGTTCAAGAGCCTCAGTCAGTTCTGGTTGTTTGCTCTATAGCACCGCCTTTCCTGATATCTCACATTGGCTATCCTCCTCTTCGCAGTGTTCGCCAGCTGCGTCCCCGAGCTGCCACTGCCACTGTCTCTCCGTCCTACATTCTTGCCTCTCCTCGGGCCATTTCTGCGGCCATCAGCCTCAGCGAGATCAAAAAGAGGCCTCGTTCCCAAGAAATCGTCAAGAGCAAGCCAGAGCGGGCACCCAAACGTCGACGCCGGAATTGATGACCAGGTCGGATATTCCCAGCAGAGGCGACATCATTGTGCCACTTGTAACAAAACAAGCCCTTCGTCAGGGTGTACTAGTAGACTGTTCACTGAACTCACGGGACCCGTCTCGCATACCGTCTAGGAGTCGTTGTGAATGATAGTCATTACAGCTGTTTGCATAAGTAATGACAGTACCCGCGTCGTGCGCTGTAACATAACATTCTTGAAACTCCGATGCGCGACACTTTTCAAGGAGCAGGCTGTGCATTCCAACAAGACGATTTATTTCCAAAGTATTTTGAGAGCATCACATTGTCCACAAATCCCTTCACACGAAATTTTGAGCAAAAATAATGAGTCGCAGGGGATTGAGAAAGAGAGTGCATGTCAGGGTTTCGAACCCAGCACCGACGCGTTTGGTGGTGCCGCGCGTCTTGAAAAAGTGTTATCTCACATCACAAAGCGCGGGTACTGTCATTACTTTTGCAAACAGCTGTAATAGTCTTGCATCCTCCCCGTAGCACCATGTATTCCTTGTCTATAGTGTGAAGTGTGTCATGAATCGCGGAAACGACGTGGCATGGCTACGAATTCATTGCGACTATGAATGAACCACTTTTTTGGCCCCAAGGGTATTACAACACGATGCAGTTACAAACAGCTCAGATACACGATGATGGAACATATAAATCGAAAGCAGGAACACAAATAAGGATAATCGCGGTCGTCAGCACCCAAACAGTCAATCATTGCACTTGCATCTCCGTGTCAACAAACTCTTGCGCGTCGTCCTTAGAAATGACGCGAATTGAAGAAACCTTCTGAGCGTTGAAAAGAACGCCATAAAACTTATCAGCCGTTACGAGCATCTCTGGTCGGAAAGTGGTAGTGATGAATTGCGCTGTACTCGACAATTCATGAATCATCCGAGCAACAGCAGTACGGTATTGTGCATCGAGATTGGCGTCGATCTGTGTTACGTAAGCATCACTTCAGGGCAGGTCAAAGGATACGGACCTCGTCAAAGAGATAAAACGGAGCTGGGTCGCATTTCTGGATGGCGAACACTGGAACTGTTCTGAACATTTGCTGCGAGGGCGGAAAAAGCGAACGCATACCTGTCGCAAGCGCTACCAGAGATTTCTGCCCACCCGACAATTGTTGTATACGCAAGCCCTCGTCGACCTTCGAATTGAAAGAGACCTAATGCGCATGAGAACTTAACTCAGATAATAGGCAAGGGTGGCGGAACCTTGATCGAAACACCCGTGTAGTTATCAATAGACGTTCTCTGAGTATCTTCATCTTCCTCGTCTTCGTCCTGTAACAGCACAGCATAAGAGGAGGGAGGTGATGAGAGACAAATCACGGACCTGATCGATTCGCCTTTGGATGATCAACCTCCCCTTTCCGGCAGGAACCAGTTTCTCAAAGACTTCTTCAAAGTTCAGCGCGACTTGTTTGAAGGTCCGTTCGATAGCCTCGTCTTTCCGTTGATCCAAGACTTCCACCAGCTCTTCAATGGATTTGGCCGAACTATCGAGGTCTTCACGTCGCTGGATGAGCTGATCCCGCTGCTTGGTGAAGTTGTTGTACTGTTCGAACGCTTTCTTGTTAACATGCGCAAATTTCTTCAAGCCTTCGTTGACTGTATGAAGTTTTTTAACTAGCTGTTAACGGCAAAAAGGGATGAGTGTTCCTGGCTTCCTCGCGGGATAAATGCAATACCTTATCAAGTTTCTCATTAGTGTATTTCTCAAACGCTTCCTCAGGAAGGACCCCGAGATCCCGAATATTGCGATTACATTCGTCCTTCCGGTTGGACAGCATGGTACGTTTTGCGAGATACCTTTCAGTGTTCTTCTGCTGACGTGAAATCCGCCTGCTGTCTTCGGCTTGCAAGGTCTGAAGCTCCTCGAGCTCGGCTCGGAGCTTCTGAATCTCTGTATTAAGCTTTTCGATATCCTTCTCCATTTCTGGTAAAGAAGACGATGAGCGGAAGAAGGGCCACAAAGGTTGGCACTCACGTTGATCTGAACCCTGCAACTCGGTGATGGAGGTGTTGAGGGTCTCGAGCTCTTTCTGACGTGCGGCGAGATCTTCATCGGAGCTTTCTTCGCCAACTGCATCACTGATGCTGCTCAGCTTATGCTTCAATTCTTCGCGTCTTCGCTTCAAGTTCTCGTTGAGATCGATCTCAAGCATGTTCTTCTTCCCTCCAAGCTACGGTATAGTCAGCGTCCATGTCTTTTCGCAACCCGAAGAACACTCACATCACTCTTCTTCTTGCCCAGCTCAGCGAGCGCTGAATTTCTTCGATCGATCTCCTTTCCGAGACTGTCCAACAGTCCTTCCTCTTCGGCGCTTAAGCTACTCTCCATGGGCGTACTGAGCTCGGTCTCGTTGGCCTCCAGCCTAGCCTTCAAGCTGACCAGATCCGTCTCCACCTCAACGACTTCCTGTTCAAGCTTGTCAATACGCTCCTGCAAGCTCTCCTTCTCCCTCTCGATTTGCATCGCTTCTCCAGCCATGGGTTCCCTCGCAGCCTGGGCCTGGGCCTTCTGAGCGCTTAAAACTTGAATCTGACCAGCGAGCTTTGTAATCTCCTGTTCTTTGCGATGAACCTGCTGCTTGACTTCCAGTAACTTCGCATTATCTTTGTTGAAGATTGCGGACCACTTTCGGACAGCATTGCCCGCCTCGAGACGACTTCGTCGAACATCATGCCATCCTCCAGTCATGGCACCTTTCTTCTCGACTTTGTCTCCGTCGAGCGTGATGGCGTTGATACCGTGACTGCGAACGTATGCGGCTGCGACGGTGAGATCTTTGCATACACATGTCTTGCCAAAGACTTGCTGGAAAGCCTTAGTGTGGATTGCATCAAAGTCGAGCTTGTCGATTAGCGGAACGGCATCCTGGGCGTTCGGGAAGTTCTGAGGCTTCGGATGCAGTCTGTTCAAGGGCATGAAGGTGACTCGTCCAGATTTCTCCTTGAGCATGATGGAAAGGACTTGTTGGGCAGTCTCGTCGGTATCGACGACCACGTGGAAAAGCCTAGGAAAGATCACTTGAGCGGATGATATGGGAACAAAAGAAAAGTCGTACGAATTTCCCGCCGTCTGTTCGATAGCGATGCTGAAACTTTTATCGGGGACCTCTAAGAGCTTATACAAAGGGCCGTAAACTCCGGTAATCCCGTGGCGTTCAGCGATCTTGTCGACGGCGCGGAGACCAGTACCGGTATCCTGTCTCAGGGTAAGTGAAGTCCTCGTCAATATAGAGATACTTTACAGACCTTGTCCATCATGCTGCTGAGAAGCCGCTCCGCGTCGCGCAGCTGTTCCTTTGCGTGACTGACTGTAGCTTCGAGTTTCGCGTCTTCCCTCCATAGTTCTCTGCACCCTCATGTCAAGCAGAGACCAAATATCAACGGGGAATACAATACTTACTTTTGCTCTTCCATCAGCACGGCCTTCTGATCCTGAAGCTTTCCAATATCCGCAGTCAACTCTTTCATCTTATTCTGCCTATCTTCCATACCGCTAACGATGCTTTCTGCCCTGTTCTCAACGTCGACCAATCGATTACGGGCATGTGCAAGTTGTTCATTGGCATCCTCTAACAATTGATTTTGGGTCGCTTGATGAGATTCCAGAGTGCGTATCTCGGATTGGAGGAATTCGTCGCGATCGCGTTTGGTGCGGAACCGCGTTAGTCGGCCTTGTTTCGTGTAGAGAGTAGTTAATTTGGCGTTCGCTTCGTCCAACCTGCATGTCGCCAGATCTGAGACATTGAGGAAGATGAATTTTTGATAGGCTCACTTTCGCTTCTCCCTAGCCTCCTTCTCTTTAGCTTCCCTCCACTGTGGAAGGACGCGTTCCAGATCCTTCTCCACCTTCGCGATTTTCTTCTCGACCTCCCGTAACTCCTTTTCGGCGCCAGCGCGTTTCTCCGCACCCTGTTCGGACGCAGCGACGAGATCTTCGACGATACATTGCAACTCAGTACGCTTTTTTACCAAGTCGTTGAGTTCTGCGATTGAGCCTCGTTTTTGGATTGTCAAGAGGGACACGGCTTGCTTCTTTGAAGAGAGGAGGCCTTCTAGTCGCTGTGAGGAACATCAGCCGGTGTGGTATGAGATAAGGGCTGGGGAACGTACTGAGGCATCTGATGCTCGATGATTGTATTCGTCACGCCGGAGGTTGGAGGTATGAAGATCTTGTTTCCGTTCCTGCATATACCGGGTTAGTGCCCGGGACTACTGATTGATGGACCCTGGCCATACCTCTTCCAGCTCATCCAGAGCATTACCGACTTCTTCGAGCTCTCTAAGGGATGCATTAGTGGACGGGCGCAGCAGATTGAGAGAATGAAAACGCTCACCGTGAGTGCATAGCATACTCAAGACATCGCCTCTCCTTATCTTTCGCCTGAAACTCCTTCAACTCCTCTTTCTCCTCTTCAAGCTCCGCCAACCTCTCCTCAATATACGTCAACAGCTCATTAATCTTCTTCCTCTTCGCATCCGTCTCTTCCATGATCTTCAAACTCTCCGCCCTTCTCGTCTCATACACCTTCGTCCCCGCAACCTCCTTCAAAAGCGCCAATCTCTCACTTTCCTTCGCATTGGTTAAACTGGTTATACGGCCTTGTGGCACGATGTAGTATGGATTTGATTTTGAGAAGCCTGCTGATTCGAGGAGATTCATGACGTCGGCTTTGGATGAGGATTTCTTGTCGAGCGAGTATTCGTCTTTCTTGACACCGATAGTACGTCGAAGTATAACTTCAGGATGGCCAGTGGGGAATCGATTATCGGTGTTGTCAAAGACAATCTCGACTATCAGACAGCCAATTCAGTAAGATCAAATTGTTACAGGAGTGAATGCCACGCACCATAAGCCGAGAGCGTCGTCGTTCTCGTCACACCCTCATGCAACAACGACTGTCGTTCTTCTCTCGACATAGAAGTATACGCGTCCGATAGAACGAATCGAATAGCTATGAAGATCTTCAGGAATGAGGCGCAATGAAACACAAAACCACACACCAGCAAAGAAATTACTCTTCCCACTCCCATTCCGTCCAACTACCACGTTATGTCCAGGAGAAAACGGTTCAACTTGCGTCTGATCACGATCTGGATATCAAAAGCGCGTGATAAACGTCAAAATAGCGAGCACGAAATTGAGACGCTCGTACAAGATTTGAACCCTTGGATCGTGATGGTCTTGATGAAGACCATTTTGACTGCAACGGCGCTTCTGCGCTTATATCACGCCTTCCAGTGCGGAGGTGTCGTTCAGGACGCAGCGGGGGGAATGGACCGTACAAGGATGGAAGGGAGGTCGAGGAGCACGAGTTCGGCATATTCCGAATGGTTGAGGACGAAGTCACCGTTATTGCCGTACCCTTCTTTCTCGATGCCTTGATCTTGTTTTAGGCAGCCTTTGACTTACAGTCGTATTTGTTGCCTGAAAAATCTCTCCTTGTTAAGAGGTGTACATAAACACTCCCTCGTGCTCTACAACAGATTTTCTCGTACTCGGCGGCTTTGGTTGATGGCGTCCGCTCGTCATCTCGAGTCCAAGTTCAACTCGCTGACAGAGAAATGAAGCTCGAAGGTATCTGCATCGATATCGATGTTTCACGATACTGTCTCTCAAGCCCATCGAATCCGTCGGTTCCTGGCAATCAAACACAAACCCCACTTGAGCGATCCTGGCATTCTTCTAGATCTATTCCGTGGTGATCGTAACTCACAGTTCTATTTGACTTACCCGATCTCGCTTGGCTGGAAGTGGTCTCTATTCTATGACTTCACTACAGTGTATCAACTTGAAGTGATCAAAGCCGATTTCCTGCCTCCACAATTTTTATTTTGTCGGATCCGGGTCCGAGCGCGTCCTCAGGCTGATGTATCATACTATGTTATGTGACAACGGTACTTCGATCTCATTCAGTCTTTCTATTGACCACATTGCACGACAGCTGGTTTTCTTCGCATCAGTGAATCCACTAACTGAATTGAAGTAATCCTGATTCCTGACATGAAACATTAGCAAGCACTGGCTTTTGCTCCGTCCACCTCTTGGCTCAGGCACTCGTGGAACGAGAGCCATTCAAATGACCATGTGGCTCTCACTAGAAATAACCTTGAAACAGGCACCTCTCTCAGATAAATCGTCGGATACTAATCTGGAGCCCGGCACCGGGCATTATCGGGTCGGCTCAGTCCTCCGTCGGCCGAGCCGGCACCTTCGTTCTTCCCGAAAGAAAACTCCTCTGAAACGGTTGCTCACCGAGGCATGGTGCGTCATTTGATCGAGGGTGCTGCAGAGTCTAGACAACTACGTGACATTGACTCGACTCGACGTCCATCGCTCGGCCGGCTATCGATCATCGAGTCTGCCGGTCTTTTTTTTCCTTCAAGATGTCCGGCAGTGTTTTTTTCTGTTCATCCATTCAGGATATTCTCGACCTTCTCCTGCCAGGAACTCCGCCGACCATCTCAACACGTTTTCTCGGTGAACATTTAAATTTTGACCCGGAAATTCCGGTGAGAAGTTCATGAAGATCAGTGTGAGAGAACAAGCTCGACTCTACACGAGGCCTGTACTGACGCGGAATTAAGATAAGATCGTCGGACTTTAGATAAGATAACTGTACACGTTTCCAATCTCCTAAGACTCACGTACGATCCACTGGTGTTTCGATTAACGGCGGGAAAGGAATTGGCCCAACTCATGATCACACCGAATGAAATCCGAAGTTGCCTGAATGAGCACACTGATCTTCCTAGTTCCGGTTCATACATGTCAAATGCAGATCGAAGGCTTCATTATTTCTCCCATCTATATTTGTGAAGAAGCCTCTGCATTGCGCCAGAACAGGCATGCTCAGAATTCGAAGAAGATAGCAGTTACGAGTAAATCGTTCGCGCGCGTGAGGCCATAAGCAAGGGAATTAGAACATCTTCGTTTCTTCTGTTTTGTAATGTGAATAGGGATACAGTAGGAATACCATGACGTTACTGAAGGGTATACTTATTACGGCGGCGGACGACGGTGAGGGGTTCAGACGCCGAAGAAGCGCGCCGGGTATTTGGTCGCTTTCTAAGCCGACAGATAAAAACCGATCCAGGTTTCCGACACAGCCAGACGCAGGCGCTTCCCGCTGCTACCTCGCCAGCGACCATCAAATGCCTTTCAGTGCTGGCCCATCGTCCTTGGGTCTTCAGAGAAAGAGAATCGAGAAGCAGGGAACTGGCAGCGACGGGCAGCACGAGTCGACGAGAGCAGTCTCATGTTCCGAATGTAGAAGGTGCGTCTCGAACCATTTCCCCTGAGAGGCAATGCTGATCTGAACGACTTATCGTCGACGATACGTGCAGGCTTAAGATCAAATGCGATAGGAAATGGCCTTGTCAGTCTTGTATCAAGCGAGGGTGTGCGTCGATCTGTCCAACAGGCACGCTGACTCATGGACACAACAAACGTTTCATTTTGCATGGATCCGAGCAACTTCATCGCAAGATCAATGAAATGTCGACGAGAATACAAGAGCTTGAAGATGCTCTTGCTATCGTTCAAGCCGCCACGACCTCTGAGCCACATCCTCTCCTATCCAAAGACTTTCTCGCGGTGAAACTTCCGCCCGATACGCAAAATGCAGGAGTCGGCGCCGAGAAAGTCGAAGAGAAGAACGAGAATACCAACGCCGGCGTTGTCGATGACGGATTGGCTCTCGAACTTGGGCTGTTGACTTTGGGTGCACACGGGAAGATGAAATATCTGGGCCGCAACGCAAAAGTCGAGGTATGCCTCCCATTTGCGTCTCAGACTCGGACTACAAATCATAACCGATTGCTCAGTATTTCATCCCTGGTCCAGACGGTGAAGAACCCGTCGCCGAATCATCTCCATCCGATATGGGATCCCCCTCCACAGGCTCCGAAAACTCCTACGTCCCCCAACTCTCCTCCGAAGTCCTCCAACTAAGCCAATACTTCCTTTTCTCAATGCCAAAAGACATCCCAATCGACGTCACCCATCTCTTCACCTACCTTCCTCCCCTCCCGCGCGCATGGGCCCTCTGCGAATCATTCTTCGAACACGCAGGATGGTATTACAAACCCATCACCCGCGAAGATTTCATCGACGACATATTCTCCGTCGTATATAAATTCAAAAGCGGTCGAAAAGGCGGAGAAGGAGAGAATGAAGAAGAACCACCTGGGCCTCATGACATCGCTGTTCTATTCATGATCTTCGCAATAGGGGCGTTCGTGGATCTGACTCAGCCTGCTTTCAATGAAGAGGGAGAAGCGTATCATACCCTTGCGAGGGCTGCTATGCGGCTTGAAGCCCCTTGGGATGGCTGTACGACTTCACTCGTACACACCCTGGTCCGTCCCTGTCTCTCCTATCAATTCAATTTTCATTAACAGCGAATAGACATTGATGATGTATTACCGCACATTCTGGAGCCAAAAGACTGACGAAGGAACAACATGGGCTCTCATGGGTTTGACGTCAAAAATCGCACTCTCTGTACGTCTTTCGCGTTGTTATCATCGAATGCATCTAATTGGTTCGGTTGCTATAGCTTGGATTACGTAAGTCGACTTTCTCAATTGTTTCTGGTCGTGTGATTTACGTGCGCGATCCTAGATAGAGACAGTGCCCGATGGGGTATGACCCCTAAGGAACTGCAGAAGAGGAGACTGGCGTTTTGGGAGTATCTTGTTATGGATTATTGGGCTGTGAGCTCGTTTTATTATTGGTGACCCCTGAGATCCTGGCTGATTCAAAATGTTCTGGTCAGAGCTTGGGATACGGACGACCGCCGTCGATCAATATCGATCATGTGGACTGTGAGGTACCTCTTGATCCAGATGAGCAGAAGAATGAGGACGGAAAAGTGACGAGACGGTCATGTACGCTGTTCCAATTTTACGCATTTTCAAAGCTCATCATTCTGTCAGTCGGTGTTGCAAAGATCTTGTTCGCAAAGGCGTGCATTATCCCGGTATCGACACATACATTCTCCGTCAAGCCTTTCAGCTATTCCGCAGTCATCGAACTGGATAGGAAGATTCGTGAACATGAGTTCCCCGCTGTGTTAGCCAGCGAGATAAATTCAGACCCGCCTACGACAGCAGCCTTGATGCAACGGGATATTATGTTCCTTTCCAAAGAATTCCGTGCGTCCCTTCCCCGTGCAAACGTGTGCGATCGTCTGACAATTAACGGTATATAGTACTGTTCAACGTTCATCGGAGCTTCTTCTCGAGAGTTATGTATTCCCATCCCGAGGATCCTCTGCATGGGCCATATGCGGCTTCCGTCCTCGCCACCTTCCGTTGTGCGGTGATGGTCTGTCAACATGTCAAGACATTGCATCAGAAACATCCGATTCTGACATCGAGACTCTGGCCGCCTTGGTCTTACTTGCTCAGTAGTGTGGTACGTTTTCGTCGCCTTCGTGCGGAGTCTAGTATACTCAGACGTATGACGTCATAGCTCGCTGTTGGAACCATCGCGCTCAGAGCACCGAGAAGTTCACTAGCACCCAGTTCTTATTCGCACTTCATCGCTGCGATCGACCTTTTCCGCAAGAATGCTCCCAGAGGTCCTCGGACTAATCGCGGTTGTGTATGTTTCATCGATATCTCTCCACGACTCTTTCTGACGGAACTCCACAGACTCTTCTGTATCGCTTGAAGCAAATGACAGACGAAGCGATCTCAAAGCTCAGCCCCGGTCCAACGTCAAATCTCTCCTCACCAGGAGGAGGTCACGAATTCGACGACGTAGATGAGATCATGGCATATCGATTTACGAGGCAGGCGAAAGTCCTCAGAATCGAAGCACGGCAAAGTTCCAGTCCGAGCCAAACGCCAAGTTCCATGTCTCCAATCACAAGGACATCGGATGCCTCGACGAGACTTACAGGATCAGCATCGCCGCCTGTTCAAAGGACGCAATCCGCGGATCGAGCTGCGACGGACCGTCTGGATAGGGATGGGACGTATAGTCGACCCTTGTCGGCTAGTAATTCGAGACAGGAGTCGCCTTCGGCCTTCTATCAGCCGGCGTTTGCCAACGCTATGTTGGGCGGCGGCATGGGTCAATCTAGCGGCGGAGCAGGAGGGGATGGTCAGCTCTTCCCTCAGTATTCTCGCGATTTCTATCAGCCGCAACAGCAGCAGCCACAAACCCAAACCCAACCTCAGTCTCAATCGCAAACCCAATCACAGCCACAAACTCACCCCCGGGCAACACCGGATCTTTTCGCTACTCAACAGCAGGTTGACAGCAAGAACGGAATCCTCGATTCGGCTTTCACTATTCCTCACGATATACAAAATACCTTCTCCTACTATTTCCCCTCAGATCCGAATCAGACGCCGAACCAAGCTTCGAATTCCAACCCCGCAATGCAAAATTCTCAAAACCCGACGGATGCCAATGGATTCCCCCTCTTCCCTCAATTCACTCAACAATTGTTCCTTCCTCCTACGACTGGGACTACATCCTCTTCGGCTCCTTCAACGTCCAACAACCCTCCTAATACGTCCGGTCCAGAGTCGTATGCTCATCCGGTGAATCCACTGGCATGGCTCGACGATCTGGGGCTTGGTTCGTCTAACATCGACATCGGCCCTCTCGGGGGCGGAAATGGCGGACTAGGAGGTGGCACAGCCGGTGAACTCGCGATGGGCATGAACTTGAATCTCGGAGCGATGGATATGAGTATGGATGGAATTGAAAGTATGGATCTGGGGCTCGGAGAACTTCCTCTTGCAGCGCAGAATTTCGGAGCAGAGCCTTATCTTCCTATAACGGCCCAAATGATGTGGCCTGCTGATGGAGCGTTCGGTGCACCATCGGGTGGGATGTATGGTATCGGGGAGGTCAAACAGCAAGCAAATAATGGTAGCAGTAATACTGAGAACGTTGATGCGAGTGGTGGCAGCTCGGGGTATGGGTCGTGATATTTCTCGGATTCTCTTGTCCTGCGTCCTTGTCCATCGCATTATCTCGTCGGGGTTTGTCTATCAGTCGGTTCGCCTTCATTGTACTTCTATAATATCGAACGCAAGAGCTGGTTCTGTTGAGGCTTGTATTTTTGCCGTTATAGCAGCGGCTGATGAGAGTACTGCAAATTTACTTGAGGCAGCTTGAAGCTGAGAGTTGCGCAAGGAGTTGCGGAAGCAGAAAATGCTATCCAAACATGGCCCAACAACTCTTTACGGCGGCGGCGTCTACGATGACGACGAGGCATGGCCACACCCTTCGATGCGCGTCAAGCATCTCCTGGGCCACCAATCACTGAAATATAAGAATGCGCTTCGAGCTACTGGCGAAGTCATAATGCCTTTCAAAAGACCCCGTCCGCCTCCTGTTCCCCACGCTACGAATTCTAGCTCGACAAGCACGCTGTTATCCACCAATCACGAGCACAAACGTTTGCGACGAGGATGTCTCCATGGAATCAAGGCCTATATTCTATCTGCCAAAATTGACGGTGCAGAATACGAAATTCTGATTGGAGAAGCGGAAGAGAACGGCGCAGAGCTATGCAAAACACCTGCTGAAGCGGATATTATCGTGACTGCTATCGGGATGAAGAAGAGATTGGAAAGGCATATCGATTGGAATATGGCAGTGGGTTAAACAACTTCGGCTCTATGCGTTACATTGATAGAGGCCATACAGAAAGGGAAAGCCGTCGTCCGACCTGATTGGATTAGGGATTCGGTCAAGAAATCTGAGGCTCTTCCTTGCGGTGACTACGCTGCCATCAGCGATCTACTCGACAGTTCAATCGAAAACTGTCCCGAGTCTTCCTCTTCTCAATCTCAGCCTCCCGATCAAGCCGAAGCCTCGACGTCCCAGCACCAAAGCACAAAGGAGTCGACGCTTCCCGACCTGGTGTACGAACCACGCTACAAATCTCGCTTCGCATGCGAACGGTACTCGCCTCTTATATGTCCAAACCAAGATCTTGTCAAGGAATTGCATATCATCAAACTCGCACGGGAGATGGAAAGCGAAGAGAGGAGCGCATTGAGCTATTCGCGAGCCATATCTGTCAGTGTCTATTTTAACTGTGTAGTCAAAACTAACGTTCATCAGGCGATCAAAGGTGCATTACCTTCTTTCAATTCTTTTGCTCGTGCCGCCCTGACGCGACAGAAGCTTTCCCGGAGAAGATCAAGTCAATGTCACAAATATCCGATATCCCATATCTGGGTGATAAGCTGACCGGAATGGTACGCACCAAAGCCTTTCTGTCCTCTCCGACTCACATATAAATAGATCCAAGAGTTCCTCAGCAAGTCAACTATATCCCAAGCACGTACGGCCATCTTGCAGGCCCTCTGGATATCAATCTAACCAAGCTCTACAGGCCAACTATCATCCGATACGCGCTACCAGACTCTCATTTCCTTTACCTCGGTATATGGCATCGGCCCACACACAGCTCGGCATCTCTACGATCTTGGTCTTCGCACTTTCGACGATCTTAGTCGGTATCTGGGGAGCGATGATAATGCCGAAGGTTCAGGTGGCAGTTTCGCCTGGAGGGAAGGACTAAGATTAAGAGACGAACTTTCCGTCAAGTTCGTTCTCGTCCTCGAATGATAATGATTTTGCTTACGTAATTGTATAGGATACCTCGTGCGGAGGTGGAAGAGATGGGGCGGCTCGTTGATAATGCTTTGCAGGATATTCTTCCCGGTTCGGAATCAACAATATGCGGAGGGTCAGTATAATATGTCTCAAATCGGCTGCTATTCTAACGACCTTGCGTAGATATCGAAGAGGAAAGCTTGAGTCGAACGATGTCGATATCGTGTTCACGCACCCACAAGGGCAGGGAAACAAGGCCAACAATATGATTGCTCGGTTAGTGGAGAGGATGAGGAAAGACGGTAAGGCTTGAACGTTTCGTGCCGAAGCGAGACTGACTCACCCTAGGACTAATAACGCACACAATGCGTAAGTCGCGTTACGCTTCAAATCTATATAATCTATTTACTTCCCGCCTTTGTAGATGCCCCTTCCGTTCGATCCAAAGGATCTCTTCGTCCGCCCACAAATCACGACGGGTGGGACACACTCGATAAATCCCTGACAATATTCAATCTTCCGAAGACTTCGCCATATTACAAGGGTATTCACCGGAGATTAGATTTGATCTACGCTCCGAGGGAGGTGTACTGGACCGCTGTCGTAGGATGGTAAGACTTTTGTGACTGATGACGTCATTCTTCGGGACTCAATAACTCGGGCTTTTAGGACCGGATCCACAATGTTCGAAAGAGATTTGAGATTATGGGCGAAACAAAAGTTCGTCGTACCAGCCCTCCTGTCAATCCATATTCTGATCTGTGAACGCAGAGGTCTTAAATTCGATAGTTCGGGTATTACTCGACGCCGGGATACGAAGGCTCTGTACGCTACGAGTGAACGGGATGTATTCAAGCTGTTGGAATTGGAGTGGATCGAGCCTCGGTTGCGCAATGCAGATCTGTAAACCACCTTCCTTTATTCGCAGGGTCTTGGAAGGTGAGAAGCCAACACAATTGGCTGTGTTGTGGGTTATTTGTATTCTCTTGCTTTGTACTTCGTGCGAGCTTCATCGTGTTTTTCTTTGCCGCTGGTGTTTCATTGTTATGTAGCGTCGATCATTGTATTTCGGACTTGTACTGCCCTATTGCTTTGTTTCTCTATGCGGAATCTCGTGGTGTTGTCGCCGTCGGTTTGCGCGCTGATCGTCGACTTATGACGCGAGGTACTTTCGGAAAACAATTGGCTCGAGACTCAAGGGCTGCAGAGAACAATTGAGTCCTGCGACAGATTTGTATCATTCTTGACGAGCTCAAGAATATGCGATACTAAATATACCAGAAGTGTATGTGAATACGTCTTCTACCCTAGAGCCTCTCGCTTTGAGGGAATCTCTCTAAGGGCGCATGCTCTTCAGACAGTTGTGTACGCTTGGCTCATGGAAATCGTTATTGTTCGTGTTCCCCAACTGCGAACCCAATCAGATGGATTCCAACCGAAAACTATATTCGTGTATCTTTAGTCTCGGAGCTAGTCTGTGTGCGATCTACTCATACATTTAAAAGAGCCCAGAAATATGAAGGAAATGGTTCGTCGAACATTCTACACCACTCTAAGACACGACAAGACCGTAGGCAGTTTTCTAACGAGCAGGATTCGGGCCCTCCGAATTTCTGTAATGCAATCTCTCAGTTCAATATTGATGTTCGGAAGACGTCGCAAGGACTACTTACGCACGAGTGGCGTCCAAGTGATCGAACGCCCGGTTGGTGGAGCTCTCGTCGGGCGACGAGTTCTCTGAACTTGGAGCTGGAGCAGATTTTAGAAAGCTGCTACCAAGATGTATTTTTTTTACTCACCAGACGATGGAGGTTTGGGTTTCTTCAGAAGATGTGCGAACTCCGCACGAAACATGGCGTACATGTCAGGCATGTACACAGGATTGGGGCCCCAGGGGGCACCGGGCATTGGCCTATGGCGAGTGTCTATGGGGCTAATCAACGGTCTCGCGGTCGGGGATGTATTAATGGTGTCCGGCTGAGGAGGCCCGAAGATTGCGATATGGCTGGCGGAACGAGTAGGAGGGGGACGAGTCACATTGTGGCCGTTGCTGTTGCTGTTGTTGCTAGTACCATTGGGCCTGACAAAATAGTGAATCTAACTTCGAGTCCTATCACAGGGCAGATGAATTACATGGACATGTTTGAATGTTGGAGAGGTGGTGGTGGTGAATGGTGGGAGAAGCGGTGATAAGTTACGCCACAAGCTGAGGATCTCTTATACGCTGTTTGATTGGCTCAGGGTCCGAGCGGAACTCGAGGATCGGGATGCGCTGACTTGTTGGATGACATGCAATGCGGTCAATTTGGATCTCGGGGCAGATGCAGATAACCGCTCACCCTGACCGCCACATGAGCTCCAGAACGTCTAAAACTTACCATATTAGGTCATAACATCCTCTCGACTAAGTTATATCGGCCACTATTAAAGCTTGATAGACCTAAGCGACCCCAAGCGACCTCCACAGAACATCGTCTCTCTTCGGAAAAGCTTATCGACCAATCCGCGCGTCAGGAGGAAGGTGAATCGCGAAGTTGCAAGCTCCGGAGAACCACTCGTTCTTCTGGCTAGGTCAGGAGAAGCATTCCGGCAGCCTTGCCGGGAGGAACCATAAAAGGTTCCAATACCAAATTGCACCCTCGAATCTACGACGTGCCCTGTCAGAAGCTACAGATGCAGGGGCAAGTCGTGCGGCGGACCTTGGTCGACGAGCAATTCGCTCCATATTGGGCTGATCGACTGGCTGGCGCCTGTGAACGTTTCTTCGAGCTCACATTGTGGCACAGGAGTCTGATCCTAGTAACAACCCCAGAACCGGAGCATGCAGGTTCGGTGAAAATGATGATCGTGTCTGGGGCAGGATGTCATGCCAGTGGAAAGAGGTCGACCCTGCGGTCCACGGATTGCGCGTATTTATCCGAAATTAATTTGACGACCTTGGAGAATAGATAATCCGCTGAGCCATCTCGATAGTATACTTTTGACTGTTACACTTTGATCTCAATTCGATGGTCAGAAGCAGATTAGGAATATAGCTGCAGTGTGGGACGCACGCCAAGGGTCCGGCTGATCCGTTACGCCACCTCCACGTCCTTGGGAATATATCAATTAGGTCGTTTGCTGACGGATTTGATGATCGAGGTTGAGTTCTTTAATGAGCCATAGACGCGTGCATCCAAGTGGTCAAGTTCCAATCGAGCAGTGATTCAGTTAATAGCTTGCGTCAGAACTAGAAAGAGAATGTTCCGCTCTAAATCCTGGATCGATTTGAGTCAGAAAGAAACCGATGGGAAGCCAATTCGCTGTACAGCGTGAGCGAGATAGGAATAGTTATCAGGCCCTCGACTCGGTCAAACTCTGCTTTACTGCGTACCTATCATGACGAGATAGCCAATGGAGATCTGCGATCCGCCATTTCAGAGCGCATTGGAGGGAATTCAACCAGAAGATAAGGCTGTCTTAAGTGTTCTCAGTGTTCAAACAAAGTTTGCAATAAACGTAGGTGTAAACCGGGAGGCTGTCAGCTAGTCTTCGACGTCTTCTAAATAGAAATGGATATTGGCACTTGACACAAATCAAGCACTAGAAAGATGCAACAGAGACTATCAGTTGACAAATCCGCAACTCCAGGTAAAACACTTCCTCAAGCAACGGGGAACAGTGGATCAGAGACAAGATCAGCAATGTGAAGTATATTCACGACGCCGTGAAAGAGATCAAGAATATTATTCGAGAATGCCATGAAGCAACAGAGGACAAAAGAGGAGAGAGGGAGATAAGCATCGGCGCCATCAACAACCGAATCTGAGTTGCGAGCGCCTACAAAGTGGGAAAAGATCCAAGTACGACCACCCCTTTTCACACTGAGCTCACAAAGCGCCCTCAACAGACCTTTCGAAAGCGCTGTCCAACGCAGAGAGAAGTACATCCTCTGAGGTTCCTAGAAGGCGAAGCAGGATTAGCAGCTGTAGCTGGGACACCTGTGAATCGTTATCCGGGATTATCAGATTCATTGTTAAAAGGTCTATGCGAGGAAATGGAACACACGACGGTTCGCAACTGATTGCAAAGTAATGATACCACGGAAGCGAATAAAAAACGTGACACTTGTCCAGATGATCGTCGAGATGAGCGGATCGTACAAGAGCGTCTTGACTCGAAAGCGCTGCTCGGTCTAGTCTCTGCAGTGTTGACGTAAAGCGGCGAAAATGCATGCTGTAAGATAGAGCAGAGATGACTGCTTCCGTGTAATCTTGTCTCATGGGGTGTAATGAGTTAACGATCCAGCGCTCCGCTTCAAGAGTTCGGGATGTTCATCAGCGTTCATCTGCTTTGCACACGTTCTTCGACCAAAAATGCACCTAGCGCGAAACAGGGCCCGGGGCTCACGACGCCATATGCACCTCTCTAACCTCCCTAATCCATGCCGTCGTCTAGAAGAAATGCGGGTATTTGGAGGCAGAAACGTTGGGGACAACTTGTCAATGCTCAACTTGAAAGAAAGATCGCAAATCACGTGCATCAATGACTCTTTCTTTTTTACCGCGCTTGGCCATTGCGCTCAGGCCATTGCTACCTGGGCACGGATGAAGGTTAGCAATCTATGCTGAATGCCGAAGGGATGATGTAGGAACGGTGAAAACTCACTTATTCTTATTGCATAGGGCCTATTTTCGAATGCGTCGATGTAGCTGAAAATCGGACAAAATCTTCGAGTTGATAGTGACCTTTGTCAGTACATTTCACGGCTTCCCAAGTCTCCGGATCTTGATTGAGCTATGGATAAGCATCGAGACTATCAGAATGGTTTCGGATCATCTTGGGGACGGACCCAAAAGTGAAGCGGGTCCATACTGCACTGTAGGCACCCTTCAAGCGATTTTGAGCTTATGGATATTGATCAACTAGCTACGCAGTGAGAGAAGAACTTAACTCCTAACTGATTATGGGATCGGTACTGATGGCCTTGGTTATCGTTCCTTCGTCTTCCTGGATCTCGTGAATGAGAAGTCTGGTGTGAGTTCATTATACGGCCAAGGACTCTGGCCATCCTTACCGATGATTCAGAGGAAGGTGTTAGAGGCATAAACGTGATGAATGTGGCTGGGAAAACCAGTCAAGTTTGCAACGAAAGTCAGCCGATTAGTCTTGCGACGGAGAGAGGGCATAGTGAAGGCTCTCAGTCCTCCCGGCCGCATTTTGGAGCAAAGTTCCTTGATGGCTCTATGACGAAAATATTATAGGGACCGTGGCTTTCTAGCAGAAAGGCTCGAAGCGACTGTACGGGGGACGAATGTGATTCGTGATTCTTGAAGCTCTCGTTCCTCAGCGCTCCAAAATGATAGAGAGATTGAAGTGGTCACAGGAGATGACAAGCAATTCCATGGCATCGTGGAGATGTAGTGTCCCCAGACTTTATCGCAGAGTTCCCTTTACAGAAGGTGAATCAGGACGTCGCCATAGATGTTCGGCGTGTCGAACAGTTTGTGTGTCGGCATACAGACTTTTTCGTCAGTCACTCAATTTCTTCCAATCCACAGATGGAAAAGATCCGAAGCTTGAATACGGCTGACGCCAGTCGAGAAGGGTGTATCGACAGTTGTAAAAAAGTCACTCAAAAAATGTAGGTGCCCTTCTCAGTCTCAAACTGTCGTCTTCAGTTCACGGTCTCTTTTGGCAGACATTTTGACTATAGGAGACCCATTTGGGAGATTTATCGTGATATAGTAGGTATTGTTCTGCGCGAAGACAAGCCGGGCAATTTTTCCAAGCCACTAATTTCGTTTAACCCTTCGCCATTGCCCGGAGGTGCGTGTGAACATTGGTTCGAGATCAATTTCGCTGACCTTCATAATTACGTCCGCAATTCTGTCGCGGGGGTGTGACAATTTCCGCCGCCTCACCTGCGGAAGTTCGGACAGCTTTCCGAAGACATCTCCATGGCCAGCACGTCCCGTCTCCTATCATCGATATTCTATATCTCCCAAGATGGGTAGGTTGTGCGCATCCTGCATCCCATTAGGTCTGGCCGACATCAGGTGTCAGGCACAGACGCGGCGATGAAGGAAGGGTGTTCTGTATCCCTGGGGACGAAGATCTTCCGATAAAAGTTTTCCGTGGAATCCGTGCAACCCCATAAGGGCATACTCTCGATGAACCTTACTCCCTTCTTCTTCTACATTCGTCATAATATCATTCCGCCGTCATCCTTTCGCCAACACCCGAGAAAAAAAAGAAGCTACGGCGTGCGTATTGCAAGGCGCTTGGGATAAGTCCCTTAGCTTGGTATTGGTCTTTCTTATCGTTTCAATTGGACCAAACGATGGTCACTGACGTGGTTTATCAGCAGAATTTTTTATTTGGTTGCAGCATCTCGGCAATCACCAACTTCTCTCGCATCAATGACATTCTCCTCCGAGCTTTCTGTTCCCTGCACTAGCCTCTTATCTTCTGGTAGCACTACTGGATAAGTTGCCTCGTCGATCCTCCACTCAGACATCCGTTGAAATCAACGTGACTCTTTTTTTGCCCTGGGTCCGTGAGCGTGCCACCTCGAACTTGCCGACCCACTTTCCTGCCCAGTAAAATAGCTCCGTGGCCATTCATGCCCTCCCTCTGTCTCCAGTAGCATGGAGAAACACGAACATGTTATCCACTCGATGCCCGAAGGGCGTGAGCAAATGTCTTGGTCTAGGTTCTGCCGATCTCAGGAACTGATCACGCTTATCGCGTCGCGAGCCGAATAAGGTTATGCCTAAATCCGTATAGAGTCAGCGCCAAAGTCTCATATGGTCTGCTGCTCTTTCCGGGAAACACACATCGCGCCGGCAATGGTGCGGTCTCGTGGGTTCACCACTCATGAGCCTAGTTTCTGAATTGGACCAACCCGATATGTGTCGTGCTGACCTCGCTGTAGATCAGAGGCGTCTCACGCTCGAACGATACTCACTTGCCTGTGTAATCAATGTAATCGAGCTGCATCAAGTGGTCAGAGACCTCCAATTCGGAATTTAATCGCGAGTCTCTTTCCTTGTCCTTGCTCTTGGAATGCCTTGTCTACTGTCCTGTCTGCTTTCTACCATAAGAGATATTGCGGCAAGCTTTATCACTGCATCCTGTAATGACCATCAATGTTCTCTTGACTGGGTGATGACCTGGTATAATCTGAGTCGTACTGAGAGCAGCACGTGTCTCCTGGGCGTGGGTGTTTTTTTTGTGAGAATGAGCGACAAGAGTCAGTAGAATATCAAGACATTTTTCCACGTGCTATTGAATCAGCTGTGCTGGTTTCTTTCGAAAATCGGGGAAGGACTTTACGTAATATTTTGGCTCAGAGTTTGCGAACGTTCCCGTCTTGTTCGAACTCCGCGCATGTGCTGACTCAGCTCACCTCCCGTCCGCTCACGACCATTGCTCACGACGAATCTTGCGACGAATGCGATATGTCGTTCGGGCCATTCAGTCCTATATCATGTGCATTCAAGCTAGCAGATGCACTCAAGGATTTCACAATACCCGTTTCAATGGCCATATGGATCACAGCTTCAAAAGCATATGTGAAGCGTCTGGGTTCAATGCCACCTTCGCAACCGTAACCGCGTAGCCATTTCAACCCATATCTTTGTCCTCTGCTGCACAATGGAAAGCATGGCTGGCTATACAAGTCAACCTAGTGAACTACTCTATCAGTGTCTGCCTTGCGCCGACACCGCGACACCGCATGTACCATGAAGCGAGGAGAGATATAGGGACCTCTGCTGTTGAAGTGGGCTCTCATGTATCTAGCTCTGGTCCTCGATGGGTATCAGGTCCATTGCGTTGTGTAACTTGCTTGGGATATGGTGAGTTCTCGATCTTTGTCAGTCAACGTCCAGAGTTAATGGATTTACAGGCTGGAATCGATAATTTATGGTGTCTATCTCTTGCTATTCCTCGTCACTGTATATCGCATCATCCTTCGCCACCGCGTACCCATATCAACTTCCAGCCCTTCACCCGCCGCGATAACGGTTCTCCTCCTCACTCTCTTCGCCGCATCGACCCTGCACCACGCCATCTCCCTTAAAATGCTGATCGAAGCGTTCATCTCGACGAGACCCAAGAACGTCGCTAAACTGAGCGGTGTTCATTACGCGGACCTGTATTTTGCGGATGCTCAAAATCCCTTGGACGTGTGGCGGAACTGGATCCTTCTAGGAATGTTGGTAGTAGGAAATGGTTTCCTTGTAAGTGAAGTTATCTGACTATCCTGAAATTTCCTAATCAATTCGATTTAGATATACTCTTGTTTCCATGTATGGAACAGAAGCTATTGGATCTCCTTGATACCCACAGTCCTGTTGGCTGGCACATTAGGTTCGTTTGAACAACCACGGTACACGTACCTCTGATGTATTCTGAGCCACGTATTTCAGTCGCCGGAACATTCACTATTCATCTTCTCCTTCAAACGCCTTCACCCGTATCGAGACCGCACGCCTCTCCCTTCGTCCCAGCTCCTAATCATCAAGGCAGCGGCCATCACGGCCACGAGTTCCACAAACGTTACACTTGGTACACCGTGTACTTTGTCTTATCTTTCGCAACGAATGTCGTCATCTCCTTTCTGCTGGTTTTGGGAGGCATCTATCTCTTGGTTCCTGAACCACAGCCGAAGTTCCCTGACGCTCGAAAATTATACGAGTCAAATTGCACGCTCGCGACTCCTCCTTCAACCTCTTACTTTCTAAGTCTTCTTCGATTAATCTCTGTGAGCCCTTCCCAGTCCTTGGTTCCTTGTCGTCTGACGTCCGGATTAGGCCTCCGCTTCGCTATACCCCATAGCCACCTTAGCCGTTCTTCTTCTATTCGTACTGAAGTCGAACGCACTCACTATCCCTTTGACAATTCTCCCTCAATTACTTGCGCTCGTATCGACTCATATCATCACACTCCTGTATGAGCCCCAGCTTCCTACTGATCTCGAGACCGGAATCGGCATGTCCGCCCAAAAGTCAACCATACCGGATGCACCAGATCTACCACCCGCCTCATCCAGTCCTTTCTATTCATTGCGCAACCTCCCCGGAACCCTTCGCGTTCCAAGCGCATCCATTCCTTCTGATAGCCTCGTCAGGCGTCCGATGCTCGCACCATCTTTTGCGCGAATATCGCAAAATTCTGTGACTCTTCACGGCAGACCGCATCATTATCATTATGTAACTGCCAAAGCATTGCGAAGTTTTCACCCGCCTTTGCCTCATGCGGGCTAGTACTTAGTTTAGTCCCGACAGCGGCTGTCAATTCTCTATCGAAGAGATTTCGATCCAGCTTCTTAGACGGGCTTTGGATCGTTCTCTCCCATCACATCAGAATGTTCTATCATACAGTGACTTTGACAGTCAGCGTTAACGTTGTTAAAATCATTGTCTGTTTCCGCTCAAGTCTCAATGGAGCGCTTCGAGTATTACGAAACTTGAAGTTTTCTTGAAACAGTACAAGGCGTTCCGTATTCGTAGTTCTTGTTTCCATAGATTGCAATGGGAGTTACACGCAACTGACATTTGCTTCCATGATCGAGCGCCCTTGGCAACTGACACATGACATGTGCCTTGATCCAAGTGTGGCTTGGTGGGTGCAAATTCGATCTCCGACACCAGGCACAGTTTCCCTCGCCGTCCCAAAGAAATGATTCTCCTAGCTCGACACTCGCCCGGAATGACAGCTGAATTATCCCACGGATGATTCTGCTCCTCTAGCGGCTGTCATTAGTAACATGGAGCCCTCGGATTCCGAGCGAACATCGCAATCTCGGTTTACCACCAACAACCCTGTTGGTACAACAGAGGTACGACATCGTCTTATTGTAAGAGCGACCTGTTTGGCCCTGATGCTTACCTCAACATAGGTTCCGTTGATCGCAGGGATGCTCTTTTGCCCTTGTAGTCGGCATGGCGAAGTGCAGGGCTCTTTCACTCAAATGCGCGAACGAAACAGTTCAGAAACCTCCGTTATAGCCCTTGCTATCACGACTACAGCCCCACATCTAACTATCCTCCATGTCTAATCCCCTCCCTGCGCACGTACAGCAAGATTTCCTTGACCCACGCCATGAATCCTGGTTTGATGTCCAAGACCTCACCAACTTGATTACCTACCGAGACGAAAGGGATCAACCCGTGCTGATGGGCGGAAGTGCCGATATCTACCAGGCTGAGCTGAGAGGCCAGCCCGTAGCTGTCAAAGTAATGCGTATCACTGTAACGAACGAGAATGAGAAGAAAGAGCTAGAAAGGGTACGTTCTCTAGATGAATCACGTTGTTGAGAGCAGTTTCGAGTTCTGACCACTGCCTTCCAGAAAATCCGGCGAGAAGTTAGAATATGGTCCAATATACATCATAAGAATATCCTTCCTTTCTTGGGCATATGTTTCTTCCGCGGTAGAGACGGCTCGTCGAATGGCGAATTTCCCTGGTTTTCGCTCGTCTCTCCTTGGATGAAAAATGGAACGGCGGGGAGGTATATCCGAGAGGTCAAGGGTGCGTGTGTGATAACAGTGGTGAGTCTTCTTCTGTCGCGAGTTCTCTGTGCTGATACCAATGCTCTACAGCTGCACGAGTTTCTTTCCGGCTTATCATTTCTACACCAGAACTCTGTCATTCATGGTGATCTTAAGCCGGTACGACTGCCCCGCCCTACATCCGTCTTAACGTATCTGAATGTTGCGCAACAGTCAAACATATTTATATCTGACGATGGTACTGCCATGCTAGCCGATTTCGGTTTATCAAGGTCTACTTGGGGAGGCTCCTTCGTTGCTACTCCGGGGCTGACCACCACATCCACTGGCATAAAGGGTAGTTTGCGTTGGACCGCACCAGAACTATTGGAAAAGCCTAAGGCTACCCAAGCAAGCGATATGTGGGCCGTAGGATGCATACTTCTCGTACGTCCTTTTGCCATATATTTTCCCTGCGATTCATTGACAGCGGGATAAGGAACTCGTCGGGTTAATGCCTCCGTACGGAGACTACCGCACAGAGTCTAACATTATCTATGCAATCTCATCTCACAAACTTCCCCATGAAGCCCCGGACCTATCAGCTGCCAACGATAGACTATCATATCATAACACTATGCGGTCATACAGCGTACATCTAGGCCCTGGGGTTTTCGACCGCTATCCGGGGCTGTGGGACTTATGTCTTCGATGTTGGTCAATCGACCCAGCCGCACGACCGCCTTGCTACAATGTCTACCAATTTCTGATGATGATTGAGTTTGTTTATCATCTGTTAGCCACTCTGGTTTACAACTGACTTTATGCAGCCAACCGGGTGTTTTCCGTAGGCGGGTTCCGTCCCAAAGCTTCAACGGCGCAAACAATGTGATAGTCGATGTCTTCCCGCTCTCTGGAGACAATCCGCCTTCCAACAGTCCAGGCAGCCAAGGCGAACAATCTGTCGAGGCCCCGTCGTCACTTCATTTTGTCACTCCATATTTTCAGTCACCTCTTTCCTCTCAAGCCAAACCTCACACAGCTTTCAAAGTCATCGCGCCATGGGAACACGCCTCGATCGTGACCGCAAGAGCTCAGTTTGATCACACTGAAAATGAGCTCGGCCAAAATCATCGAGAGACTATTGCAGCCTTGGGAAGTCTAGCCAACGTGTATGCCCTTTTACAGAGATATGAAGAGGCAGAAAAATGCATGGCAAAGACTTTCGCTCGCGCTTGTGAAGTCTTAACAGAGGGTGATCCCCTTCGATTGAAGGTCCGGCATGACATGGTTGTCATCTTGCGAGGTATATGTGGTGGGAGGTCTCCCGATCGATATGCGGAAGCAGAAGCAAGCATTGCGGAAGTCATCAGAGACAGAATGCGGTACCTCGGCGAAGATCATGAAGACACTCTTCTCTCCTTACAGCTGCAGGCTCTCTTGATCTCGGGACAAGGGCGTTGGCAGGAGGCCGAACATCTCTTCGTGAAATTACTGGAGCGTTCCAAACGCGTCCTCGGCGAGGATTCTATCGTCCAGCTCCAAACCCAGCAGGCGCTAGTGGAGGTATTGAGAGCTCAAAAGCGTAATCAAGAAGCCGGGCCTCTGATTCTGGATATTCTAGGGAGAAGAAGTCGACTTTTGGGTGTAGATCATCCCGAAACCTTGCTAGCATTGCGTAGTCTGGCTGACAATCTTGTGTCGAAAGGTTTTGAAGCCGAAGCCCGTGCTTTGTACAGCGCCTCAAATAGCCGAGAGCTTGATCGGGAGGTGAAAAGGTTGCAGAACGAAAGCATGGACAGGTCAGCAACGAATTGAAGTCCTATCATGATTTCCTGACAATCTGAATCGTATTGAATAAAACAATTCATCGAGAGTGTTCACGAGTATTATATAGAAATAACATTTAGTTGATACAAGACAGGGCGACAGCTTAGTATGATAGTATTACTACATGGTAACTTTATCCACACCAGTCGTATCCGTCACATAATTGTACCATTGCTCCCATCGGGCAAAACAGATATCTGTGCCTGGCTCTGGTTCACAAGTGATTATGCAAGCGTCGGATAAGTCAATTTCTTGCTTCAGCTCCGTAATCTGTTTCTCCAACGATTTCAGCATCGATACCGACGATACGTCCACCCCGATGAGGCTTATCGTGAGCTGGGTTCTGCTTTGTACGACCCTCCTCATCCAATATGATCTGCACAATGAAGCAAGATAGCGGGGCTCCATTGCAATCCAAAGATGTTCGAGAGCGGGAAAATTCTCCTGATAGCACTCGTGGGGTGGTTCCGTGAGGGGCCAGCACAGACGAAGTCGTTTAACTCCTTGTGCGATGGGATACTTTGCCCCTGGTTGATAGAGCCACGACTTTCGGTATGATAAATCGAGCTGGACATATTTGGGCATCGAATAGTTGATCCAGACGCTGAGAGCGCCTCCAAACTGAACGGTGGACTTAGCCGACAGGCCGATAAGATTTTTGCATTGATAAAGCCTTTTCCACACTTTATTCGCAATGTCTTCGGTGGGAGGTTTCTCGTCGTCCGAGTACGATAATGAGAGATATCGAACGGTCCGTTTATATTTTGAAGGAGTGTTCACAGCGAACGAGAGGGTTTTCGCGAAGCTGTTGATTTTGACGTAGGTATAGAATTTCTCGACTGCGACAGCGTGCCAGTCTTTGCAGACCAACAGGGCAGCCAGGGGGTCATCGGGCTTTCCTGTGACGAGGTATCGGACTATAGGATCCCAGACGTCGTAGGGCAAATGGATGGTGTAGCCAACATCGATTTCAGAGATGGGGCGAGTTCCCTGAGTCGGCGGGGATACTGTACTGATACGACCGTAACATATCGTTACGGCCGAAATCAGGCCGCCCGTATCCGAAAACCGCGTTACGTAACGCGTTACGAGGCCCTTGTATGTTACGATTTTGGATTATCGGAAAACAGGTCCGGCCGCCCTAAAAGGCCCAAAAATTCCGGTTTCAGCACCCAGGGGCATCGTGGATAGATACAATATGTATATTAATACTGTACAAATAATTGAATAAAATGCCTAAAGTCGGCCCGATGGGTATGTTAGACTGCGTTACGTAACGCGTAACACGGCCCTCATGTGTCGATTTGGTGGTTCCTGGGAAACGTAACGCGTAACGGCCGTATGTTACGGTCGTATGCGTACAGTAGACTCGACCTACACTCTGAGGCGCGCTGGACCAGGAACTGGAGCAACGTCAGATGGTAGTGAGATATGAAGATATGGCTTTCATACTTCGGGGGCCACTTCGACCATTGATACTGACCACCGTTGGTCTGCTGATACACTGGTACTTGAACGATACGGAAAAAATAGGTGAGAGATAATCGGTGTTATCGGCAACTTATCGCATTCCGAAGCCGAGATAAGCGCTCACAGCTTGAAAGAAATAGCTTGGAGATTGCCAGAGGTCAGCGCATCAGCAGTCAAAAAGGAGAAAGACATGAAGTTTATATGGTGACCAATGCTTATTTGACTATATATAGTGGAAGAGCACAGTTGATTCGGATTAAATAAGGAAAGGTACAGGTCAGGGAAGAATTTCGTGCGGATGGTGGAACAATGCAAGGTGGTAAATAAGAACAGCACATGAACATCACAGCAGAAGCGCGAATATGGCATCAAAATGAAGCATCAATAGATAGTCATGCTATTCCGTGATCTCGTATAAGTGACTAAATATCACATGAGATTTAGATGCCACAGCAAGGAGCAAGATTACTTACTTTCCCAACAGCTTGTTCATCTGGAACATATCAAGCTTCTCAACGGAAAAAATCTTCTTCATGCCCTCGTCGCATAAAATCTCCCGCTTGTTATTAGGATTCTGGAGCTCGTTGGATTTGATATGCTCCCAAAGCTTTTTGACGACCTGCGGCCTCGAGCAAATCGGCATGTCGAGCAGGTTGGCCAATGGTTCGCTGAGATGGAAGTCCTTTTGGAAACCGCCCCCACCCCCGCCCCGTTTCTTCTTCTTAGGAGTACCGCCTTCCCCTCCTTCGTCCCCAGATGATTCCACCTCCGCCTGACTCTTCTTCTGCCGCCGTCCCGTCTGCTTCCCATTCGCTTTCCGTCTAGCACTGCTAGTCGTGGATCGCGGTGTACGAACTCGTCCATTAAGCTCGGCAGAGAGTTGTCGGGCATATTCTTCATCCGTCATCCCCGCCTGAGATGTCGCCGAAGCCGAAGGCTTGCTGGCTTTCTTTGGTGAAGCAGCTGGCTGGGAGCTCATTTCTCCGTCAGCATACTGCGAAATACTGCGAGTATCGTCTTCTTCCTTTGCTGCTCGCTCCTGAGAAGATCCGTTGGTCGTCTGTGACGCCTCAGGGCCGTTCGCAGCCGCCAATGCATTGACAGATTCGAAAACACTCGCAATGAGTGCATCGACTTCGGATTTGTGAGCTCGAAGCCACTTTTCATCCGCTGATGGATCTGTCTCGAGAATTTGTCGTCGAACGCGTTTGGCGGAAATGGTAGAGAGATCGACGTCAGGAGCAGTGAGGATGGCTCGAATCTTGGGACCTAATGATTCGATAGACATGGAGGCGGACATGGCGATGGACCTTATATGAATGAAAAGGACAGAATAACGAACAGTCAGAATTATGGAGAAATAATGATATGTCGAGCACGGGCGTCGTGTCTGGCTCACCGCTGGGGGCGCTCGCGGGGCGGGGGTATTTGTCGGAGTTTCAACGCGGGTCTCGGCCGAGTCGGTCCTGCTTCAGGTGCTTGTGGAACCAATGACGACTCGAAAATGTACCCATGAGTGGAAAATGAGTTTTCTACGTTGACATGAGACCCGGATCAGCAATACATTGATAATACAAATACAGGGAGGAAAACATTGATTATCTTTATACTCTCTATGACTCATTTGTACAACACTGGTACAACACAAGGTAACTTATAACTTGGCGATCTGTCATTGACTTCGGAATCCACTATCGTTCCACATCGGAGGAGCAGAAGACTGATAGGTAGTAAGACTGAGCGGGATCCAATTCTAACAGCCATATGAGTTCGATCCGTACGTAGTTGCCACCCGGAGGAGATATTTCTATAACGTATACTTCTCTTTCTTGATGCCAGAGAAGCTCTATCACCAATTTTGTTTGGAAAAAGCATGCACTGACAAGGAGTAGTATGGACACACAGAAGATATGCGTCGGAAACGCTACAGACTCCAGAGATCCAGAAATAGTCCGCAGCTGCACCATCCTCGGCAAGGGTTTCGTTTACGTGCACATACAGAACCCTCGTTCTAACATCGCACTAGGTACGACGGCCAATCCGAACGAAGCGCGATCAAGATAGAGATTCGAAGGAGATAGCCTATTACGTGTGCGAGGGTTGGATTAGCTCCTTAGAGGTATTGAAGCTACGATTGACCCCGATTGCGAAGGGGGCGTAACCCTAGCAGATTATCGTCGTGTAATGCAGTGAATTAGCATACAAACCAGGAAATCTATGAAGTCAATCGATGAGGACATCACGCCGAAAGAGAATCTCGACTCGAAGGCACAGTCTCTGTTCTCCGCGATGGTCAATCGATTAAACCCTGACGCATCGGTCAGTGGGGCATATAAACGTTCAACCATCGAAGACAAAGCAAAGCATCAGCACTAGGATTTCAGAATACGGCCCTCCGTGTGATCGATCTTTCTGAAGTCCAAGACGCCGGGATTTATGATAAGAGAAGTCGCCGGAAAGGCTTGTGGCCATTACATGAGACGTCTTCGTCTTCGATTCGCCAGGAATATTCGGGTGGGAGCATATAATATTTCAGAAGATTCCCAGAACCTAAATAGCCCGTTCGCTCAATGAGCCAGATTGGAGTATCGCTAGCAAAATGGCCGTGAGAGTCCGGGTGCTAGAATCAGGAACGGCAGACGGCTCAAGGATTACAATCGGCCTCTGAGAATAATTTTTTAGCCAGTACGATAAGTTCTGAGAAACAGCAGAGTGACTCACCAGAATCACGTTCGGAGTATCACCCGAAGCTCATGATGGCAAAATGATGAGTTCCGAGCGGAGTATCAATTTGCCCTCACTGCAACATTCACCATCGTTCGGAAGAAGAAGTCCAACCTCATACAATGTGTTCCTCTGAAGATAATCACGTCTGGTTAGCCTACTCCTGAGTGCTTTGCTGTGCTTCCGAGGCGGTACTTGATCTAATAATGCTCAGATCCCTGTTCATCTCAACTCCACGGGAGGCCGCAAATTTTTCATTTTGACGCTTTTGCCATCACCATTCGACTCATCTCTGGCACAAACGTAATTTCATTTGCGAAAATGAAGTTCTTCGAGAGGCCAGACAGCGACGTACACCGTTTCTGAACATTCGCGGAGCAATTATGGAAAGCAGAAATTAATTACCCAGCTGCCGGCTCGGCGAAGAGGCGCTTCCGGCCCGAAGCGGGCTTCCGAAAGAGCCGAGCCGCAGCTACGCCATATTGATATTTTCATCATGGTACAATCCCTTTGTCCCCACATCCTCAGTAACCCCATCAACGATGACCACCAAACCTCGCGTCTTGATCTGCGGTAAGACATCGTCCAGGACCTCTACCGATGGACCATGTCAATATTTATTGCGACGAAACAGGTGACATCGTATGGGCACACGAGCAAGTCCGATCCCTGCTGGGCCCCATTGCGGAAGTAGTTGTGAGTCTTCCTTGGTCATCGTACCTTATCGAAGTATGATCGCTGAAGATCTTCCGACGTTATAGCGCATGGATTCGAGCTCTCGGGAAGAATTTTGTAAAGAGCTTGAAGCGGATGGCAAATTCTCTGGAACGGTCGCGATCTATAGGCACAACTCGTCCGCGGACCGCATAGGAATATTCGACAAAGATCTTGTCGAACATCTGCCTAGCAGCGTCAAGTGGATCGCTCACAACGGTGCAGGATATGATCAGATCGACGTCGATGCTTGTAAATCCAAAGGTACGCGCAAATCGTCTCGTCTCCTCTATGCAAATATTCGTTCTGACAATGCAACTGTAAAACTATTAGGCATCAAAGTTTCAAATACTCCTGGAGCCGTGGATGACGCAACTGCGACAACGGCTCTTTATCTCCTCATCTCTGTTACAAGGTTATACTGTCTCGGCGAACGCGTTGTTCGCGACACCAGCAAAACCGCATCAGGATCTCCAGGATGGAAACCAAGTGGAATCTCAAACAGCGCTCATGACCCCTCCGCTCTCGTCCTTGGTATCTTAGGCATGGGCGGTATCGGCCTCCGTCTCGCTTATCTCTGTAGAGCCTTCGACCCTCCCATGCGGGTACTCTACTACTCACGATCAGTCAAACCCGACATGCCAGACTGGGCAGAGTACGTGCAGAGCCAAGACGAGCTATTGGAGAGAAGTGACGTGTTGAGCGTTCATGTTCCTCTGCGAGATGACACGGTCGGATTGATTGGCGAGAAGGAAATTAGGAAGTTGAGGAAAGGAAGTTATATTGTCAATACGGCGCGCGGGAAGATCATCGACGAGGAGGCTTTGATCGGGGCGCTTGAGGACGGTCACGTGAGGATCTTATCTTATCCCTCCTCCTGACGCTGAATGTCTTGTTGCTTTATAGCTTGCAGGAGCAGGATTGGACGTCTACCCCAATGAGCCGAACATTAACCCTAAGTTGTTGACGTTCTCCAACGTTGCGCTGCTTCCGCATATGGGTACGGAGACGCGCGAAGCACAGTGCAAGATGGAGGTTCGAGCTCTGACCAATATCAAGGACTTCCTGGAGAAAGGTGTAGGTCGTGATCTCATTGTAGAATACCAGTAGTGGAATGTTGAACTTGTAGAAATCATTGTACTTGGATATACATTACTAAGCTCTAAACAGCTGTATCACAGGGACTGTTTGAACCAGATGAACAGTCCCAACGGGCGTGCAGTCGTCTACTCGCACCTGTCATGTAGCCTGATTGCAATGGCTCAAAGTGAAAGGTCGTATTCAAAGTCAAAGAGTAAGATCCGGAACCATTTATATTGTTTTGTCAAGCTATCCGGATACAGCTACAAGATGATACGACAACATATTGACAGATTGAAAGAACGACAATGATTAAACGAGTGAGAGAAGGGACTACAGATGTCCGTTACATAACCCAAATGAGCGACAGGAATGACTTGGAAGAAGCGAAAGGTCCAAGATAGCAATAACGACAGGGACGGCAAATATGCCTTTTGGACAGGACCGACGTAAAGTTCGGACCCTCTGAGAATTGGTTGAAGCGTTGATTGAGATCAAGCTTCCGACGTTGACTTTCGTTCCTCCTTAAGTAGGCTTGCCATCTCCGCAGCATCGACGAGATCAAGATAATCGGCATGCTTCTCCTTCAAGAACCACTCTTCCTCATAATCCAAAAGCTCCCTCACTTGTCCTCGAACAATCGCCATAATCACCACCGACAAGCACATCGCAGGGATAGATATGAACATCGCGAAAGCGGAGAAAGTCACTTCAGGCATGACGCGTTGGCGGCCCGTGAGAATGACGATCATAGCTAGATTGACGACGAACCACGACGTAAGCGCAGAGATGAAGTATGGTTTTGAGAAGGAGGGCATTTGGATTTCGGAGGGAATAACCACTCCTGGGCCGGTCAGTCGGGAGATAGGAGGGACGGATTCGAGGATGTTAGAGACGCGGGTTTGATCCTCCGGGTGGGCGGTCAAGTGATTTTGGAAGTCGAAACGGTAGCAGATGGTGATCAGGATGCCGGGGAAGGTGCTCCAATAAATGGGCATCATCCAGGAGGACCAAGAGAGAAGTCTGGAGTTGGCTAATTCGGTCATGGCGGGAGTCGAGTAGGAGGAGTCAATCATGTCCGAGGCGTCGGAAAGAAGGATGCCGGGGCAGTAGAAGTAGAACACGCATCCGAGGAGGATGGTGAAGAAAGTCTGGATTTCAGGTTAGCTCTGCAGTCAACGAGGGCGCTTTGGACGAATAGACATACCAGGATAGACAGGAAGGCGACGAGGATTGTCCGCAGGTTCAACTTGGAGAAGTGAGAACCGTTGTTCCATGCATAGACACCGGCGAGCGATACAAGCAGAGTAACAACATGAGCGCCCGTGGCCAATGACAGAACCGTGAGTCCTGCTGCTAGGAGCATAGCCGACCCAACCTTGGGTTTACTCCACTTTTCTAAGATCGCATGAGGCATCGGAACTGGTGAACACAACGGACGAATGAGAATTCGCTACGACTCAAGTTGGGCCAACGCACCTCCGGTAGCATCCCTGTGAACGGCAAATGTCCCTGAGGTAAATTCTCTAGCTCCTGCCTGTGCCAGGGTCAGGCACTGAATATGTAGCCTAAGAGCATTCAATCTACTCACTATTAATAAGACTGCGAAAGTGATTGATCCGATGAAGATGCCACAGAATATATCAATTGCGAGGCCCGGAATAAAGACGCCAAAGAGAGGAAGTATTGGCAGCAAGATCAGAGGTAGGGAGACGGCTGCGATGACACAACCCATGAGAGCTACGTCGCTCCTGGACACCTTGGAAACAGGTGCATCGTCGCAACTAGGAGTCTGCTGAACGGCGAGCCAGTACTGAAATGAAGTCCAGGCCTTAGCATATGCAATATGAGTGAGCTGACAGTGACCGACGTACACGAAGCGAAGCGGGCGCAACGAGCAAAAAGCCAACAAAAGAGGGAACAAAGGAAGGTAAGTAAGTAAAGAACGACTGGATGAAAAGCTGAAGCTGAGACATGGCGGATGGGGGGATGGGAAGAGGAATGAGGGGAAGGTCACACCGTGACTTGCGTAAACTCGTGGCGGTCCCTGGTGCCTGAATTGACTTGAACGATGAACTTGATTAGAGACTCGAACAGCACTGGCGAGCTTTGACCAGTATTGATCAACATAAGCTGACGGGACTATTTAAATTTTTCTCAACGATAAATTAACATAAATATCGAATACTTCCCGCCGAAGCGGTTGAACACAACCTTTTCAATGTAGCGCTTCGTCATAGAGATCCAGCCTCTGCTGGAGCGCAAAGGCACTAAGTCGTCTGGATTTCTAAAGATAAATATAGGGCGAAAATGTTCCAACAAGAATAGCACTGTCGACTCGGAAACTCTGAATCACCGGAGCCTCAGAAAGACGAACGAGCGAATGCATCGGCCTTGGCGGACGAACATCCATGGGCTGCAGCATCAGGTGAGTGGAGCTGCTGTATTAAATTTATTGAAGCACTTACATTGTTGAATAATCAGCCTTCCAATTCCGCGAATTTCGCCACCAGAACATTCGCCCAATTGAACTTGTCGAAATCCACTCCATCGGGCGGCTCGACTTCAATCTGTAGATTTTGAAGCGCGCCTGTCGGATTGACATATCTTCGCAGGATACCCATGACCATCACTTCTGTGTATGAGTGGTAATCGTGTATAGTCAGGAGGACACGAATGCCCCTCGCTTCGAGGATAGGAATGCCATCGTGCAGATAACGTCCTGAAGTGGCTTTCCATTGCCGCATGTCCAGACGAATCCACAAGTGGGTCAGAGATTCGAAACACAGAATCTCTCTTTCCCATTGGTAATCTCCACCATGCCATGAGAAGGCAAGATGTGTGACCGATGGTGGTGCATCAGCACCGCGTTTTCGTACGTCGCCATAGCCAGTTTGACGGTCCTCGAGTGATCCGCCAAAGAACATATATGTGGGCTGCAGCATACGCGTGACGGAAAGGAATGAATTTTCTAGAGCTAGCCGGCGATAAGGGCTCTGAAACGAGAGGGCTCGAATCCCTGAACAGCCCCGAAATGTCTCGGGTGAGAAATTTGGAAAATTCTCTCCCAGCATGCGTTGATTCCTCTCCACGCCCTCGGGAAATATGAACTCCATATCTCGCACCACTGCTTTATTCGAGGGGGAGTCCGCGAAGGCCTGGAGCTCTGCGGCGGAGCAAAATCGGACAGAGCGCAGATACTGAACTTCGAATATATCGCGGTAGTGTTTCGAAGTTTGAGAGATGGATATCGCAGTATTTCGATCTGAGCAAGCTTCTTCGAAGATGCTAAGGATGAGCTCTGCCGGAAGTACAGGGAGTGTCAGCGCGCCAGCGGGTTGACACTCGAGCTTTTCCAGCTCTTTCGCATCATGAGCTGGGTCAAATGGCTCTGCCATTTTGTTCGCAGTGGGAGTTTGGTTGTCGTGGGCAACTCGAAGGCGCTTTGGAGACCAATGTTGGAGAAGTTGGAGACAGCGTCCCAGATGACGCGGACGATACAGGCTAGTCACGCTGTGACTCGCGTAAGGTGATCCCTTCCCTTGTGCCTGAACTGACTTCAACGACGAACTCAGACAGAGCCTCGAACAGCACTAATAAAATGTGGCTAGTATTGAGGCATACAAGCTGACGCGACTGCCTATCTCTTTACCAACAATAAATCATCATAAATACTATTGAATAGTCCACGCCGAAGAGGTTGAACGAAACTTCAAGTTTGCAATGTGGCGCTCCGTCATAGAATCCGAACCTCTGACAGAACGCAAAGGCTCTTAACTTGGGGGATGTCCAGACATGAATATGCGAAGGAAATGTTCCAATGAAGATTGTAATGTCAATGTAGAAACTGAATCACCATGACATCACGTACCCCGAACATGCGAATGCATGTCCTTGAGAGTCGAGGATCCATGGGCTGCGACAGCAGATGAGCGAATTGGTATATTAAAGACACTGCATTCCTTACAATGTCCAACTATCAGCTTTCCACTTCCGCAAATTGCGCCATTAGAACAGTCGCCCAATTGAACTTCTCGAAATCCAGTCCATCAGGCGGTTCTACTCGAATCCGAAGATTCCGAAGCACACCTCCGGGATTCACGTATTGGCGTATGATTCCCAGTACCATCCTTTCGGTAAATGGGAGAGAATCGTGTACAGTCAGGAGGACACGGATGCCCTTCGCTGCGAGCGAGGGCATTCCATCGTGCAGAAAACGTCCATGAGTAGCGCTCCATATCCGCATATCCAGACGTATCCAAAGATGGGTGAGGGACCCGAAACACATAATTGTTTTCTCCCAATCAAAGCCACCATAATACCACGAGATGGCCAGATGTGTGACCGACCGCAGTGCATCAAACGATGATCGTCCCGAACCAGGACTGAAATGGACGATGTGTTGTGCCCACTCGATGGATGCACTGAATAAGATATGTGTGGGTTGAAGAATATTTATGAGGGACAGGAAAGGGTGTCCTAAAGTCATCTTGTTATCAGAGGTCTGAAACGAAAGGGCTCGAATGCCCGAACAGCCCTGAAATGTCTCAGCAGAGAAATTTCGGAATATTTTTCCAGGGGTAGTTTCGTCGCTCCACATGCCCCCCGAGAACACGAATTCCATATCTCGAACCAATGCTTTGGTCGAAGAAGATTCAGCGAAGCCACGGAGGTCTGAGGGAGAACGGAATCGAACGGAGCGCAAATAATAAACCTCGAATATATGACGGTAGTGTCTGGAAGTGCGACAGATGGATATCGCAGTGTTTCTATCTGAACATGCTTCTTCAAAAATAAGAAGAATCAGCTCGGCCGGAAGTATAGGGAGTGTCGGGGAGCAAGTAGGTGGGCACTCGAGCTGCTCGAGCATTTGTGGCCCTGTTAGATCGTGAGCTGCGTGAAATGGCTCCGCCATTTTCGTTGTCGGTGCGAGTTGGGTTGTCGTGTGCAAGTCGCAAGCGCTTTGAGCCAGTGTCTCAGTCTCAGACAAGGAGATGATGCGGGCCAGGCTCTGGCTGGCCTTCCGAAGAGTTTCACACTCCGATGCTGATATCCCCGCACCCTCTCGTCTCTCGTCATCGATCTCATCAGTCAAACATGTGCTGGCGCGAAGCAGTTCGTATTAGCTCAACCTCATGCGTCCAATATTCCATTCTGGTTGAATTAAAAAATCTGTATCCTAATTTCCGTTTCTATAAGTCCGTGATCCAGCCGTATGTGTTTTCCCCCAAGATTGAATAAAGAAGCCTGCATAATCTATGCCGGGTAAACGCAAATATAAAGTTCGAGAGAAGGTGATCTCGTGTCCAGTCGTATATCTTGTTGTCCGAATTTTCAACGTCGTGGGTTGATAAGCAGCGAAAGAGGTCACACGATCTAGGGAACGAGGATGCTACAGACAATCAGGGAGAGGCCAGCCTTCGGTAGTTTAACGCACCTGATAAACGAGTTCATTGCGGTCAATCTTGAAAATGTCTTTGCAAGACGTCGTGCCATTCTAAGCGATGAAGATCCAGTGCCTCATCCGGCTCCACTTTGATTTTCAAGCGGGTCAAGGAGTTGTACGGGTCAACGTATCTCCTGATGAGTCGAATAACCATGAATTCGGGAATGGGTAAGAAGTGGTGGATCGACACGAGAATGTTGACTCCACGCTGTTCAAGCAGAGGAAAACCATCGCGCATGTTATAGCCAAACTCGGAGTACCATTGACGCATGTCGATTCGAATGCAGACATGTGTAAGGGAGAGAAATTGTGATAATTCCAGAGAGGAACTTCTATCCGCCAATGTGAAGGTCAAATGAGTGACCGATCGCAACGAAGGATCTGGGTGACCATAACCCCAGAGCATGTATCCGAGTAAAAGGTGTTTGGGCATCAACATCCGAGTTATGCTTTCGAACGAGCTCCACCGGTGCTTCACAACATGCAGAGGATCCTCAGGCTCGGTATCAATTAGAGCAAGAGCGCGAAGCTCGGAACATCCTTCAAAGTCTTCCCGATACACCTTCGATAACCAGAAGGATTCAGTGAACAGGAAGAAGATATCCTGAACTAATGACATGTCGAAGTTGACATTTTTGAACGCGTCAATTGCTTCACGAGAACGAAAGCGAAGAGATTGTTGGAGAAGGGGTCGAAAAAATTGACAGTAGTATTTCGAGACGAGACATATGGTCAAGAGCGTTGGCATATCTGAGCTAGCAATTTCGAGTATTTCAAGTGTTATTTCCTGGGGAATGCGAGGAGATGTACGAGGATACGCGATGGCTGGTTCGACGGACTCGGACGACATGCTCTGCCTGGCGGCCAATGAAAGTACACCTAAACTCCTGAATAATGGAGGAGGGTATCAAAGCGTACTAGTAAGTCTCTGATGAGAGGAAGACGACTCTATAGCTTATCATCCACTCGAAAGGGCGACGGCGATGGCGAAGACCTTGACGTGAGTTTGTGGGTCGACGAAGACGACTGAAATGGCGGTCACGTCATACATCACATCCGTGACTGCCGTCACGTTCTCCTCGCGCGGATTTAACGGAGTTGGGAGTTTTCTGTTCGCATTCAGTTGTCGTCACCGCTCGCCACGATTACTGCTTCGTTCTCAAACTCATACTGACTCCGCTACTGAGTATGATTTAACCCGAAGATTTTTTTCCAAAGACCCCGAAATTTTCATGACATGTAAATCCCATGGCTCAAGGAAGTCGCGGCAGAAATGAGTGGCAGACATCAGCGGCTGAAAGCCTTCAAAGCCCTACCAGCCGAATTTAACACACCACAGCGAGCCTCAATTGGAGATTCAAAGCGAGGAGTCCCAATTTTCACATTCTCTTCAAATTCAATATCTTGTTTGTCGTATCTGGAAACAGACTGAACACGCCCGATTGAGGAGACCAAATATGAAAGGGTGCTACAGCATAACTTTAAATGGAAGGAAGTGGCTCCCTAAACTGCTTCTCAATAATTTCGGCCCAATCCAAGGACCCCAAATCCCACCCTTCATCGGGCTCCAGCTTGACTCGAAGATATTGAAGTGAACCTGTCGGATTGGCATATCTGGTTATGATTCCAATCGCCTTCCGCTCAGGTATAGGCCGATGATGATGAGCGGAGATCACGACATGGACACCCCGTGCTTCCAACAATGGCAATGCATCTCTCAAAAATTCCCCAATATTTGCACACCACTTCCGCATATCCACCCGAATGCACACATGCTGCAGGGAGGTGAAGCGCCGTGATAAGTCGATCCTCCACCTAGGGCCATTGAAATACCACGAAAATGTCAAATGGGTGACCGAATTCAAGGACCCCCGCGAATCGAATAGAGCGTCGGCATTCTCGGGGTCCAGTGGTAGATTCGAGTTCAAAGAAATGCCGAGTAACAGTAGATGTCTAGGCTTCAATATCTCGATGATGGGATAGAAGCGATTGTCGAAAGTACCCAACCGCTGTTCGTCCTGTGACTGGAGGGCAAGACCACGTGTCGGAGAGCCTCCATCAAAGACATTCTCTGGATCCTCGTGGCCCAGCCACACGCGCTCGTGGAACTAGAATGCCACATCCCGTACGAGGGATTTCGAATTGCTTGTCTCGTTCAACAAACGTTGAAGATCGAGAGGCGAGCGAACGCGGACAGAACATGTCAATAGGGGCATGAAGCGTCGATAGTACGATTTGGAGGTGAGGCAGATGGACAGTAGAGTGCGTCGATCGCAGTCTGCAACCACTGATTCGAACACGAGATAGACAATGTCTTCTGGGGAATTCGAGAATGCTGTCATGGATGCAAAGTGATTTATACGTGACAGAAGAGGTGTGATGTCAGGATGCCACCCCACGTACACGTTGATCGCAGCCTTGGCTGCGTACCTGCGGTCTTGACTTGAGTCGCACTGCGGGACTTGAACTTCAAAGACCAACCTGATCCCGTATAGTACTTCGGCAGTTGCCGCTCACTTCCTCATTGTGGTTTCAGAATCCAATTTCACCAATTGGTTCGACAATTATGGGGAGACAAGACAAGTTATATTGACGCATACGACTGAACAACTCCCCTCCTTAAATGATGTGCAGGCTGCTGATGGTTGGCTCTCAGTCTGGGGCGACGGGATCGCAGTACGGAGGGCAGCGGCTGTGCGGAGGTCTAAGGATTTCGAATACCAGTCGCTGTCAAACTGATTAAGAAACATGACATCTAGGGTTCTTTTCGAGATCCTCCCACCAATCCCCAGGGACCACTGTATTAACAGGCGAACACTCGACAAAAATTCTGATCTTAGGGCAGTCCCAGCAGTGAAGAGCACGGACTACGTCATTGGTAGATGAGTCCATTGGACATCGGAGAGATTGCAGCCGCGGATGCACATGAAGTTCGACGACTGCCCCACTGGACTCAAATGGACCAAACAGTTGCTCGAGTTCTGTTTGGCCGCATGGGATCTCGAGGGTACTAGTGTCAACTCGTAGATACTTCAGTGATGGAAATCGAGATTTGCAGATGTCAAGACTCTCGGCACTGAGACTACGTCCCACCGCATGCAGGCCGATCACAGACGGTGCCACCCAGTACTCCGGATAATGATTCTTAAGAGAAGGGTATGGTTCCAAGTGAATGCGCAAGCGCATAGGAAGTAGGCTCTCGACTAAGCGATGCGAAGGAAGCCAGATGAATGAGGAGAGCGCAAGAGATCGGACGTTCGGAAATTGTGACAGGAAGAAGACGTGGGATTCCTCTTCGAAGGAGAATGATTCCGGTACGATTGCGAGCCTTTGTACGGCCTCTCGCTTGCCAGGAGTGATGTTCCGGAAGAAAGAATGAAATTGGTGTTGTTTCAGGGAGACAGTGATATATAGTCTGTTGCCGAGTGCATCGTTGAATTTACGACAGACGCGGGCGAGTGAAGCGGCAGATGAGACGCTCTCAGCATGTGTGAAATCGAAGATAATCTGGAGAAGCTCAACAGGCAGCATCTCAACGGGTCGAATGTAGGGGTTCAAGTCTGACGGATGTTCTGAAAGCGACATGGATGATTGTGAATGAGACTATACATTACCCAATGAGTCAACGCCATCCAATAAATATGTAAATTGACATACCGGCAATATTGATCAAACAATGTGGTCCAGTGAACAGAAATTTGGCGGATGAAGTGATAGGAGAAGGCAGCTGGAGCCGAGATAGCCTCGTAGGACGCCTGAAAAGAGGTCAGAAATTATTCGTGTTTCTCATGTGAGAAGAGGCTTATACATACCTAATTGGCTTAGGCTTCTGCAAATCGTCCCGAATCGCAGCGCTTCTTGCGGTTGGGGGCGCAGAAGAAGGGGTCGAGGCGGAGTGTGAATCTCGGCAGCTCCGGCAGGATTTCGGGGAGTTCGGCCGAATAGCCAGTCTGAGTTGCATGAATTCGAGAATCGAGATATGCGGGAAGTTATGAACGGTATATTAGGGGGACACTCTTCCATAAATATCGAGAGATGAAAACGCAGGCCGGACCAACGAGAGTAGTCATCTGAAAGCAACATTCATGAAATCACACAATCTCATATCAAAGTTTGGCCGCCATTGACATGAAGCGTCTCTCCAGTGATGAAGCCGCATCTAATGCACAGGACAAGCATCTCAGTTGTGTATTTAGTCGATGAAGGCTGTAACTCACTTCATACAGAACAAATACGCTTCGGCAATCCAGATCGCGAAGTAAGACCGTTGAAGTCACGAATATTATTCCTCACTTACTTCGTCGGCTGATACGACGTGCTTCACCAGGAGTTTATCTGCAGCTTCCTGCAGCATCTTCTCCCGAGCGTCTTGAGGCACCGTGTCCCAGAGCTAAGGCGAAGTGGTCAGACGATGCGTAGGCGGTTCCAGCAAGGAGACGTACCTCAGTATTGACCTGTGCATTACTGCTGATTGCACCGGAGTTTGCCGAAACGCGCCGCGCGATGAGTTTCGGCGGGCCCATTCTTTCAACCATCATATCTCGCTCAAATCTCAACGGATTGGCCTGATTTTTTCGTCGTTGAGATGGGGCACCGTGCCCCTTCATTCCAGTGCCTATTATGTCTCGTATATCGAAGAAAATAGAACGATGATTATTTTGTGGATTTTATGACAGAATGTAGGAGCTTACAGCTCGCTGGATACGAGTTGTATCGCCATGTAAGACATGGATTATTGATGGGGCACCATGCCCCCATTTTATCAGTGCAAAGGGGTTCGCCTCCAAGACTTGAATGGTTCTGAAATTCGAAAATCAAAGAATGGAAGATGGCAGCATTGAACAGGTCACACAGAAGGCAATACGGCAGCAATGGACT